>JANHFM010000754.1:60617-71425 GCA_032468115.1 Grayia smithii
ATAGCTGAGAGTCGGGAGGCCGATCCAACCTACAAGCAACTTGTGCTAATTAGGATTCTTCTTGCTGCTTGCGGCAAGGAGGTAAATTGCTGGGAGGCAAAGGCCAAAGGTTGGGGGCCAGTGGGTGGGCGGGGCTACATTCTGTGTATAAGATGCACCTAAATTTTCACCTTCTTTTAAGGGAGAAAAAAGTGTGTCTTATACTCTGAAAAATACGGTACCATCACTACTAGTTTGCAAATGTGAGTATTTGTGCACTCTTGCTTCGCTCGCACGTGACACCTCTGTGTATGCGCACAGCCTTCTGCGCATGCACAGTAGTCGTGCATTACATCTGGATGGGTGGACAGAGCCTCCCACAGTCGCCGCTACCAGTTCACGCGATCTGGACAGAAGTGGCTGCATCCCACCACTGGTTGCTACTTTGAGTCATATGACAGATTTTGAATCTACCTGCAGAAAACTAATGAAACCCGCAGCTCCCTTTGAAATGTCTGCTTCCTAATACCTAGAAATGCAGAGTGTGGAAGTACCGGTCTATGAATACATACTTTATTTAAAACACCACTTTTATCATACTGTTTTATACAAAAGGCTTAGTATTTTTCCTAAGAATAAAGACCCTGGCTTCTACAAGATTAATTTCATTAAGTGTGAATACAGTAACTATAAATTCCAAAGCCCTTCACTTGATACCATTATTCTAAACAAAATCAAGCCAGTCAAATTGTGGAACATTTTTTTGTCAGGCTTGTTTCCAATGTTGACCAATCTCAATTCCCAGGCTCAATCTTTGACAATAAACTGAAAAGTTGGACCCTACATTTTATTCTACAATGGCATTTCCATTTGTAATCTCAAATTCCTAGCAATTATTTTTCTTTTCCTCTATTATAGCAGTGCCTTTGTTATTTTGAACAGTAGGCTGCTGTTTCCATTGTAAGCCTCTGTGATGAGGGATGTATAATTTAAGAGAAGACCAAAAAAAAAAAAAGTGGTTTTGTAGCTTGGTACGAAAAAAATCCACCTTCATTCTCATACAACTTTTAAAAAAATAGTTAATCATATCATTTGCCTTTTGTTTTAAAATGTAAAGCATGCTTTTGCAAATGGGATATTACAAATTGCTACTACAGGTAGTCCTCAACTTAGAACAGTTTATTTAGTAACCATTCAAAGGTAAGTTACCACAGCAAAAGTGAATTATGATCATTTTTCACACTCATGACCATTGCAGTATCTCCATGGTCATCAAAATTCAGATGCTTGGCAACTGACTCATATTCATGACAGTTGCAGTGTCCTGGATTCGTATGATCCCCTTTTGTGATCTCTTGACAAGCAAAGTCAATGGGGAAGCCAGATTCACTTAAGAGCCATGTTACTAACTTGACAACTGGAGTGATTCATTTAACAACTGTGGCAAGGAAGGTCATTAAATGGGTCAAAACTCACTTAACAAATGTCTCGCTTAGCAACAGAAATGTCGGGTTCGATTGTGGTTGTAAATCAAGGACTACCTGTACTTTTGAATGTATAGAGAGGTGCTTCTGTCAAGAAAAAGTGGCACATTATTAATAATGCAACATCACAGGGTTTGGGTTGAGGAATCAGTTACTTAATTCTTGACATTAGGATACCAATTACCTTAGATTTTTAGAGAATCCAGGCAAAAGTAATTGCAGGTTCCTTTCTGAAGGATATAATGAAACTAAGAAACTTGTTTCTAAAAAGAGATTTTGATCTTTTACTGCTTTCGACTCTGGAGATGAAGCCTGGGCATTTAGTATTTAGAAGGAAACTGACAGTTGATGAAAAAACTCATAAGACTTCAGTTTGCAAGATATAAATGAAACTTCTTGAGACATCTTTAGGATAAACCCATATGTCAGAACAATTTGTGCTGGAGAAAAATACATGTTTCTTTAGGTAGACAGATGTTTAAACAGATGTTTATTGTTGAGACTATAAGAAGATTGGCATAAACATGAGGATGGAGCCATTTTCCCAACAGAGTTAAACTTGGCTGATAAATAAATGTCCTTAAGTAAAGGTATATTTTGAAGTAGAAATCAAAAGTGAAGTAGTTTTGAAAAGAAGGCATTGGTTTTGTTTTGTAGGGTTTATGCAGAACCAAAGTTATCCATCATGGATTTTAATGTCAGCCAATAAGCTTCCAAACTGTACAAAACTATCTGTTGTTTGTGC
The DNA here is from genome assembly GCA_032468115.1 of Grayia smithii. Taxonomy (NCBI): domain Eukaryota; kingdom Metazoa; phylum Chordata; class Lepidosauria; order Squamata; family Grayiidae; genus Grayia; species Grayia smithii. Next base: position 62,826 of record JANHFM010000754.1, read on the forward strand.
AGTCATAACCCCGAATACTAGAATATCAATTTTAATAATACATTATCTACCTAGACGTGCATTGGTACTCTTCGGAAGAAAACATACTCTATCTATGCATATCAAGATTGATCCATGAGGCAAATTTGATAGGAAAGCATCCCACATCACAAGTGTCATACCCAGATGAAACGATACAAGTGAAACAATCTTTGAATGAAGAAAAGAAAGACAATAGGGAATATATAATTTGATCTGGGAAAGATTAGATAGTGAGGGTTACTTGTTTGAGATGACTGGTCATATAAATTGAATAAATAAATAAAAATAAACTAAATAAAAGCTAATTGTAACTATTGAAATGTTAAAAGGATAGCAACAGATCCAGAAAGCACATAGTAAGGCATTCTCAGCTAAAGTGCTTTAATTGTTACAGTGAATTTAAAATAATACGTTCCTGTGTTTTCAAAATAAAGCGTGTGAAGGTTCCAAAAGATGTCCTAATTAATTTGTGAGACTCGAGCCAAGTTTCAAAAAAATCCAGTCATTTATTAGGAACACCATTCCGGCAATCACTCTAATGCAGTCAACTCTAACCCCCCACGTGATTTGCAAGCCCCTATGATTCCATTTCTCCCTTCCTCCCTGGCCATGTCATAAATCATATTCTCCAATGAACCATGTTGGTGGGCTGTAAAACTCCACCTCTTCTACTAGCCCTGGTCACCTAGGCTACAATCTTTAATAAGGCATGTATGGAATGCATTTTCCATTGGGGTGCTGAATGGCTTTCTCAGCTCTCTCTCTCCCTGCTACTCATGGCACCTTGCAAGCTGGTCTGGAGAGCTTTGCAAGTTGACATTTGGCTCCCCTCACTTCCCGACAGTGACCTGTGCGAAGTAAAAGCAATTTGAGTACAGTGTAAAAAGTTAGGGATTTTCCCTCCCCCAGGCTTGTTCAGGTTTTCAGCATGAAATTTGGCGATGAGGCAATCAGCCTGGATGTTTCAACTCTTTAGCCAAGATGCCTCTGATAAGGGTTATCCCTTCCACTTAATTAAGTATTGGTGTTGTCTCCTGTGCCATCTCGAATTGAGGATTTGCTGCCCTTCATAATGGGTTTGGCCCCCTATGACCATGGGCCTGGGGGCTCACAGGGTAGTGGCCTCAAGGTCGACCCGACTATGGCTTTTAGGAGGCTACTATGGAAAACCGGGTGTATCTTAGCAATTGGGGCAGTTTCAGTTGCACTGTGACTGGGTTGATTATCTTTACTATGTGGAATGGTCCTATGAACTTTGGCCCCAGTTTCCTGCTAGGGAGTCTTAGTGTCAAATATTTTGTGGAGAGGTAAACCTTCTCCCCACTTAGAATGGCCATTGGGGAGCTCTGTGTTTGTCTGCCTGTCTCTTATAGGTTTCTGCTGCTTTGGCTAGCACTTTCTTGACGTTCTCCCAAGTTGCTTTCAGCGTCTCCATCCAATCGGTCAAGCTGACTGAGGTGGGGGGCCCTTCAGATACTCGAGCATTGGGATGAAATCCATGCCACTCACTACCTTGAACAGGGTTAGTCCTGTGCTGCTGTGAATGGCATTATTATATGCAACCTTGGCGAAAGACAGGAGGTCCGCCCAATAGTTCACGGAGCTGCTGATAGTTCACGTAGCACCTCAGGTACTGCTCTACCATGGTGTTCAGTCTCTCTGCTCCCCCATTAGTGTTCAGATGAAACACCAAGATAAGGCCCTGGGATGACCCAATGGACCACAAAAAGTCTTGCCAGAACTTGGCAGTGAACTGGATCCCCTGTCTGAGATAATACTCCGTGGTACTCCATGCAGGCAATAGATGTGTTTCAGGAACAATTTGGCCAACTGGTGGGCTGAGAGTAGTCCGCTGCAGGGTACGAAGTGTGCCTGTTTGGAAAATAAGTCTATTACAGTCCAGATCACTGTGTTTCCTTCACTTTTTGGTAACTCTGCTATAAAGTCCCATTGTGATCTCCTCCCATGGTCTTGTTGGCTCTGCTACTGATTGTAGTAGTCCAGGGGGTTTTCCTGCTCATCTCTTCATTGTGGCGCAAATGGTACAACTTTTAACATAGCTGTCCACGTCTTTCTTCATGCCGGGCCACCAGAACTTCCTCTGTGCTAAATGTAAAGTCTTTAGGAAGTATTGAGCACAACAGACTTGTTTGGGTGATAGTTTTTGCGGGGTCCTGAGGGCCTCCAAGTTTTTGTGGTCGGTCCAGACTTCGAACAGTTTCTGGCTCCCGTCCAGCAGGTGTCGCCAGTTTAGCAGTGCCCATCTTACCATGAACGCCTCTTTTTCCCATTCTGCCCATCTTCTCTCTATGTCTGTGAGCTTGTGGGAAGTGTAGGCACAGGGTTGTAGATTTCCTTGACTATTTCTTTGGAATAGCACTGCTCCAACTGCCACGTTGCTGGCATCTGCTTGTATAATGAAGGGTTGTTCAGGGTCAGGATGCTTCAACAGTGGTTGCTTCACAAACATTAGTGTTTCAAATGCCTTTTGGCAGGTTAGATCCCACAGTAGAGATTGTCCTGGGCGGGGATTTGTTCCTGGGCTTGCTGTCTTTAGTGTGAAGTTTCTGCCATGGGTTTGGCAATCTTTGCAAAGGAGGGGATGAATTGCCTGTAGAAGTTCGTGAACCCTAGGAAGCTTTGTAACTGTCTACGGGTGTGAGGGCTAGGACAGCTTGCACTTTGGCTGGATCCATCTCTATTCCTTCATTTGACACTCGATAACCCAGGTAGTCTAGCCGTGCCCGGTGGAATTCCATTTTGACAGCTTGACATGCAGGTTGGCTGCCAGAAGATTTTTCAGTACCTGGCATACAAGGGGTATATGCTCGTCCATGGTTTCCATGTAAATCAGGATGTCATCCAGGTAGACAAGAACCCCCTTGTACAGGTGTTCAAGCAGTACCTTGTTTATTAATTGCATGAACACCGCTGGGGCTCCCTGCAATCCAAAAGGTATTACCTTGAACTGAAATCTCCCTAGGGGACAGTTGATGCTGTTTTCAATTCGTCTCCCTCCCTGATGCATACTCAGTAGTATGCTTCTCTGAGGTCTAGTTTGGTGAATATTTTTCCTTTGGCCAAGTGTGATAGTATGTCCTTCGTGAGGAGTAGGGGGTATAGGTTGTATACACACACCACGTTAATCGATCAGAAATCCACACACAGTCTCATGGTTCCATCTTTTTTTTCTTTGAAGAGGACTGGCGCCGCAACCCATGGTGTGGCTGGTTTGATGAATTCCCTTGCTAAATTTTTGTCTATGTAATTGTGCATTTCTTGCATTTCCCGGGGTGTCATGGCGTACATTTTGGGCTTGGGTAGTTTTGCTCCGGGGATGATTTCAATGGCGCAGTCTGTCTCATGGTGGGGAGACAAGATGTCACACTCAATTTCACTGAATACTTCTGCCAGGTCCTGATATTTTCTCGGGATCTGTTCGGTTCCTGGGGTTTTATAGAATGTGGCCACCAGTTGTTCTGTTGGGCTGTTTTGAAGGTTTCCCTGCATGGGCGGTGTCTCTGCTTGCTGGTATGGAGGGGGTTGGCATCCCCTTGCTATTCTCAGCCTTCAGGTACCCCCTTGCCACCAGAGGGTTGGTCCCCATTTGTCTAGCCAGGAGAGTCCTAGTATGACCGCATCTGTCATTTTGGGGGCTATTCTAAATCGAATTACCTTCCAGTGGTCCGCTAGTTCTAGCCTCACTGGTTCAGTCAGGTGGGTGGCATAGGCTCCCCCCATTGGGACCCATCAACCTGTTCAAACTGGATTGGGTGGGTCAGTCTTTTTGCTCTGATTCCTAGTTTCAGGACTGTGGCTAGCTTGATTAAGCATCTGGTGCAGCCTGAGTCTATTAGGACCTGAAAAGTCCCCTGGGTCCCCATTTTTGGGGCTGTTAGGCATATTGGGAAAACAAAAGGGTGAACTGGTTCACTCACCATTGGGTCATTTTCACCATCATCCTCACTGTCCTAGGGTTCTGGTGATTGGTCACCAGTGCCTCAGTTTCCTCCTCCTTCACCTGCGTAGGGAGGGACCTCTGCGACCTGGAAGGCCTTCTGGAATGTGTTGGTGGCATGCTTGGGACCTCGTTCAATTCCTATTGTAATTCCTCAAGCTTAAACTATCAGCTGAAGTTTTTTTACTTTGTCCTTTAGCTATTTCTATGCTTAATCCTTATTGTCCTTTGTTACATAAGTATAGTTTCACTTTCATTTTTATACCAACAGTGAGGAAAGAGAAGAAGAAACAAAAATCAATGTGACTACTTTATTCTTCTGGAATTCAGTTGGACCTAAGCATAGCACATAAAATTAACTGCCACAATGTCCTACCTGTCAATGACTAGTTCAGCTTCAACCACAACAATACATGAGCAAATAATAGATACAAACTCAAGGTAAACCGCGCCAAACTCGATTGCAGAAAATATGACTTGAGTAACAGAGTGGTCAATGCCTGTATGTACTTCCTGACTCTTTGGTTTCTTCCCCAAACCCCAAAACTTTAACCTTAAACTATCTACTGTTGACCTCACCCCATTCCCAAGAGGTCTGTAAGGGGCGTGCATAAGTGCATCAGCGTGCTTAACGTCCCTATCCTAATATTCCTTTTTACTCTTACTCTTTTCTTACTGTATTCAAATTATGTTTATAATTTTACCTGTTATCTTATATATGCTTGACAAATAAATAAATAAATAAATTAAATAAATAAATAAATTACTGTTCCACTCTAGTGCCCCTGTATTACCTGTTTGTACACCTGAAAATCTACACCTGGACCAGAATAGTCTTTTCTGCATGGCCCCTTTTCCTTTGGAAATTGACTTCTTCACAAATCAGTTTTGGTATCCCCTCATTTCAATCAGATGCCATATCAATTATTTTCTCTGCCAACATATTGCCTAAGTCATGGCAGCTTGTCTTATTACAATATTCAAAATAACTGGTTCCAGCTCAGTTTAGCATTGTTAACACTATTGGCAGATCTGTCCATTAAGAGTTTTCAGTTTCTTAATCCTTTTTTCTTTTTTTTTTCTTCACAGCCATTACTTGGAGCCTAAAGCAATAATTGTTAAATACCTTAGTTTATTTTGAATAGACCTAGATAGTTCTAATCATTATAACAGATAATTGGGCATAGTAGGTGGATGCGTTTATAATCACCTTCATTGTCAAAGTATTAGGAATAAGCCTTCATTTGAACCATCACTTGTTAGTTCATATTTGCGTGGACTTTGTATTCTCAGATGAATGACTTTCACACTGAGATCCATTAAAGAAATGACTCTATAGTCCTTGAGTGTAAAGCTGTAGAGAAAATGTACTCTGGAATGAATAATTACATACATGAAAAATGGAAACTGAGGAGATACTGCTGTGCTAGCTAATACAGAAAAAAATGTGTTATTGTTTGTGCTTGGTTGGTTACTCATTTTATCTCTTTACCAAGGGTAACTTCAGAACTTTTTCTGAGGCAGAAATTGCTCCCCTCCTCTCCTTTCTCAGAGTAGACTATGCTAATAGTTGTTATTTTTTTTAAAGAATAGGCTTACATACTTATTTTTATACTACAATCTTACTTAGGTGTGGATGAACTACAGGTAATCCTCGACTTATCACCCTAACTGGGACCAGAAATCCTGTTTCTAAGCAAGGTGGTTCTTAAATGAATTGTGCCCAGATGTGGGCTTCACATAATTTAACAACCGGTTTGCCTAGTGCAGCACCAAAAAGGTGAGTGCGTGGCTTCAAACACAAGCAATTTCATTGCAAGTGGCTTCCAGCACACCTTCTCAGTAAGTAAAGCGGGAGAAGTGCAGCAATCATCTGGGGTATATGGGTGGGGGGAGCAAGCCACAGTGTGAGATATATAGGACAGGATAGCACTGGGGCGGCCAGGTGGGCCCAGCTGGTTGTTGGAACTACCGGTTCGCCTAGTTAAACAAATCACTGCAGCTGTTAAGCAAATTGTGTGGTTGTTAAAAGAATCTGTCTTTGTCCAATGACTTTGTTTGTTGAAAGCTAGCTGGGAAGGTTGCAAGTGGTAACTACATGACCCCAGGATGCTGTGGCAGTTCTAAGTGCAAGGACCAGTTGCAAGTCACTTTTTCAGTGTTGTTGTAACACTCTGGTTGTTAAATCAATGGTTGCAACTGGAGGATTACCTGTATTCATTTGGATTAAACTATAATGCAGGCTCACTTAAGACTTTTCTGGAACAACATTTTCAGTCATGACATACTGTGCATCTCAAAGAGTTTTCAGTTTGTGTTCTAAGGAAAATTCAGATTCTGTGATATTTCTTTATGAGGTGACTGACTTAAAGAGATACAGGTAATCCTCTACATATCAATATAGTTGAGCTGAACCTGATGATGATGATGATAATGCAGTTATTAACTGAGATACTATGTGACTGCTTCACTCAATAACCACAATTCTGACTTGGCCAGTTGTAGTCATTAAGTGATTACACTGGTTGTTAAATGGACCACAGGGGAGAGACCCAAGCCTCACGGTGGAATGGGTTCAGGCCAGTGGTGGGTTGCCCCCGGTTCGGTCCGGTTCGCGCGAATAGGTAGCGGTGACGCTGTGACGTCACCGAACCGGTTCGCAGCATCCCGGACCCTGTCCCACCTGCGCGGCCCAACTTACCTTTTTTGAAAAAATCGGCAAAATTAGCGTTCTGCGCATGCGCAGAGCGCTTTTTTCCCGAATTTTTTAAAATACATTTTTCTGCGCATGCGCGGTAGCGCGGTTTACACGCGCGCGCTCACTTCGCTCACGCGCGCAAAGACAACCGGTAGCGAAGGTGAGTGGAACCCACTCCTACTACAGGCCCCATATTGTGTCAAATGTGCGTTCCTGAATTGTAAAGAACTGAGGGTGATGTGTTTAGTATAGTACCTATTAAATAAAATGTTCCGTTAAATATTCTTAAGAGCAGAGATTCTCTTTTCATTCTCTTTTCATTCTTTTCATTCTCTTTCCATTCTTTTTTATGTTTTTCCCTCACAGTGATGCTTTTTTAACGGCAAACTGAATCAGTACACTTGACTGGAATTTTGTATCAATCATAACATGTCATGAAAGATCTCTACAGAGTCCATTTTAACTTACAGCTTGAACATTTCTCACATTCTTTCCTCTCCTTTTTCTTTTTGTTCATGAGGACTAGGAGTTGCAATGTTCAAAGGTAATCCCATCATAGCACGCTTCAGTTGTATCAGAAGCATTAGTGTCATTAACCAGAATGGTATGTAAATGCAGCTGGGTTTCCAATGAATTTATAAACTCCAACTTTCGGCTAATAAGGCATGAAAAACAACATTCTGGTTTTCTAAATGAGCAACAAGGCTGCAGCTAAGGGGGGAAAAAAATAAAATATACAAAAGTTATGTAAAAGATTGAATCCCTGCAGTACTAGAGACAGTCTGTGTATTCTCTTGATTCAAACATAATCACTTAAAAAGAATGAAAATGGTTCAGCAACGAGATCAGAAAATTTCCTGCTAGGGTTGAACCGTTAGAAGGTAAAAGGGAAGAAACTGCCTATTACTGGTATCATTAATGCTAATGACCAAAATTAGGATATAATCTTCTCATTTCTAATGGCAAATATTAGAATATAATCTTTGTCATTAACATTGATTGGGAACGCAACACAGTTTCAGTGACACCTGCAACAAACCATGATGCTACCAAATTAGTAACATATGTATGATAATTTCATACAAATAGTGCTGTTGTATTTTTATCATCTGCTTCTCTACAGGTTCTCTGCAGGCCCATGCTGACCTTGAGCATCATTAAACAATGAAGGGCAAAGAAGCAGCACATCAGTGGTGGGTTGCTCCCAGTTCGGTCCGGTTCGCGCGATCCAGTGACGTGAGGATGTCGCCGAACCGGTTCTCCGCGGCCCGGACCCGGGCCCACCCACGTGCCCGAACATACGTTTTTCAGCTAAAATCCCCAAACATAGCGCTCTGTGCATGCGCAGAGCACTTGTTTTGAGGTTTTTCCTTGAAAAAAGTTACTGCGCATGGGCGGTAGCATGCTTTAGGCGCACGTGCGAGCAAAGCTAGCACATGCGTGCAAATCACACGTGTGCACTTGCAGGAAGAGAACCGGTAGTAAAGGTAAGTAGAACCCACCCCTGCTGCATATGGGCTATTTTGTGATTCTCCAGCATAGCAAACTCCTTGAACCCTGCATCAGTGGTGGGTTGCTACCAGTTTGTACCGGATCAGGTGAACCTGTAGTGGCGGCAGCAGGAGGCTCCGCCTACCCACCCGGATGCTTCTGCGCATGCGCAAAAGTGCCACGTGCATGTACGCGCACACGAGCAAACCGGTAGCAACAGGATTTGGAACCCGCCCCTGCCTTGCATGTCTGCAACCCTTATAAATGGGCAGCAGGAATTCTAGCCGGATTTTTGCCTGCTAATAGTGGTTTCTGGGGCTATGAGCTGAGGTGGCGCAGTGGTTAGAGTGCAGTCCTGCAAGCTACTTCAGCTGACTGCTAGCTGCAGTTCAGCAGATCGAATCTCACTGGCTCAAGGTTGACTCAGCCTTC
>JANHFM010000754.1:220965-234418 GCA_032468115.1 Grayia smithii
GAACCAACACTAATTGCTGGCATCTGGAACTAAGCTGAGCACTTAGCCAGAGCATTAATTAGATGCGCCACCGAGGCTCTTGAAATGGAGAGGAGGAGAAGCAAAACCAGCCAGTTCTTACATCTTAAGCCAATTCATGCAGTAATTAAATTGTGGTGCCTATTTCTGATTTCTGCTTCTAGGATCCTGTAGGATCTTTATCTAAGATAACAGAGGTTGTATGTTTATGTGCATATCTACACATCAAAGGGCTGAATGGCCTGCTCACTCCATTCCATTCCTTTTTGGAAGAAGATTGTAACAACTACCAGGAGAATATACACTAATGTAGTATGTGCTGGGAGAAATGCCCCATGATTTGGTTAGCAGGGCATCTTTAAACAAGTACAACACATCACATCACACCAAGTCACAGTTTGAACCACGACGTGTGGAATAAACCATAATGGTTAGATTTAAATATGCTAAATCAGAAACCATGGTTTACAAACCGGAATGTATGGGTTTGTAGAAAACTAATTCATGGATTAGCATAATATAGTAACCTGCCTTTAGAATATTTTCAGATGAAATTTGTTATATAATTTATGGAATTTCACTATGGAATCAGGATGGGGAAAAATAAATATTACCTAAAGTCTGAACAACACAGCTGTGATTTCATATGGCTTGTTCCCATTATTTCCTCATTGCCACAAGAAATGCATTAGGGAGAAAATGACCAGATAACTATACAATCTCATTTGATAAGTATGATAGGCACTTTCTTTCTGGAAACATCCTTAACTGAATTAGCTTCTCTTGGTGGGTTTTATACCTTTTGAAACAGTCATTAGCTGGGTTCATGTATTGTATTAAGCCCTGGCTGGCTGAGAAATTATGGTAGTTGAAGTCCACAGTTCTTAAAGTTGCCAAGTTTGAAGACTTCTGCACTAAACCAAGATCAAATTTGGCTCAACAGCCCTCACTGGATCTTTTTGTTCCACTATCTTTTAATGCAGAATAGAATCTATATCAGCCTAAAATCTTGCTAAGTCATCTTGATCAATGTTAACTTTCTAGCTTTGGTATGAAATTTCCATCCCTTTTAGTTGTCATTGTGGCAACATTCATCCTGATGAAGAGCTCTGAGAATCTTACAGCATTGCTGTTCGCTTTGGGACTTTTTGGTTCACCCTAATAAAGAAATTGCCTTTGTGTGAATGTCTGCGGTTTTCTTTATGGCCTTGCTCAGCTGCCTTGATATTTACACAATCATGTTGTTTTTGTATCCACCCAAGCTTACCTTCTTATATTCTCACATGGAATTAAAATGTCTCCTATTCAGCAAATGAAAAAGAATTTGCTTTAGCAAGGGAGCAGCAGGTTTGTTTCTAAAGCTATTTGTGTGTGCCCATGGGGCGGATGGAGACCAATAACCTTGCACACCTGGAGGGTCAGGTGAAGGCTAGCTGTACTGCTATTCTAAGGCTGCTCTTCCTAACACTGCCACAGCAGGAAGTCCAGTGTTGGAAATCCAAGAATACCACCTGGTGGCTAAAAAAGAAAAACTGTCCAGAGATGATTCCTGGGGTACATTTTTATTGATCCCCCCCCAAACACACACACCAACATTTCCAATTTATTCCAATAGCTACTTGTTCCAAAGAGTGTTTCAATCTTGTACAACCTACTCCAGCGTCTTAGGGGAAACTATATACCAATGTGATCAATTGGCACACTTAACTGCTGGAGTAAACAATGGGGTTTAGTTTGTTTGCAAAAAGAAGTGTGGCTACGGACGCTAAGGCATTTGTAGTTTGGTCATAGTCCATAGACATGTTACTGAAGTGAGTGCTAGGGTGAACAAGGTCTGTTCTCCTGATACTAAATGTATAAATGCAGAATGGGTGTGATCTTTAGTGAATAGATTGTTTATTATCTGCCAATGCAACATTTGTGTACAAGGGTTTCTTGAGGAAAACAGAAAAGCAATTAATTTTTCAGATGTATGGATTATCTAGATAAATAGGACTATTGGGAATGGAGGCAGAGGAGTGACTTCATGATAGAAAGCTACAGTATTCCAAATCCATAATGTATCAATCAGCAAAAGTTAGAGGCCGTTTAATATGGCTTATCTAATTGAGTGGCAATTTAGGAAATTGCCTTATGCCAAGGCCAAATCCTTGGGCAAAGGGGTTTTTTTTTCCCTTCCATTACTTGTTAAATGAATAAGGTACTTTATTGATTCTGGGATTTTCTGCAGACTCTGGTTTTGTAGTTCTACTAATTCCTCCTCATAATGAATCTGCTCTTCCCTACTTAAGATAAAGTCCAGTAAAGAAAAATCGCCTTTGCCACTAGTTGGAGACACAAAATAAATAATATTTTTGAATATTTGTCACAGTGTATACATTGACTCATTGGAGAAGAGCCTAATGCTGGGAATGATTGAGAGCAAAAGAAGAAGGGGACAACAGAGAATGAAGTGGCTGGATTGAGGCAGTTGGCATGAGCTTAAATGGACTCTGGGGGATGGTAGAGGACAGGAAGGCCTGGAGGAACATTGTCCATGGGGTCGCAATGGGTTGGACACGACTTCACGACTAACGAACAATAATACATTTTTCATATTTATTTATTTTATTAAATTTGTTTACCACCCGTGTTGCTGCAAGGTGACAGTTAATAGCATTTTGCATTTGGTCTGGTGGATGATCATTTGTGCAGGCCAAAATTATAGTGTTTTTCTTCAAATTCCTATTTCTGAATGTACAGGAAAAACGTACTACATCCACAAATATACAGACTTTCACTCATTAGAAAGAAATAGAACTTTATGGTGATTTATTTGCAGCAGTGCTCAAAAGTAACCAGCTCAGCACTTTTCTTTTTCACTGTAGAGAGCAAAAAACAATCACAATTTGTTTTCTTTTGTGGCAGAAAGAGATTTCTCCACTTCTAGAAACAGGGAAGAGATACTGGAAGGAGTAACTTGGTTACTAGTTACCAAGCCTAGAAAAGGTTGGATATAGTTGGCCTGGAGAAGAAATAATTATATCTATCTTTGAAAGGCTTCAAAGAAAGGATTTTTCTGTCTTCCAAAAAATAGGAATTGGAACAACATTAATATGAAGGTTTTCAACCAAATCATAGGGAAAAACGTATATCTTTGAAGGTAGCATTCTTTCCTTCATCAACTTTTTTCAGTAGAGTTGCTGACTACTATTTCTCAAATGTGCTAGAAGGATATTTTGCAGTAGCCAAACATGAAAGTGGGCTACATTTATAACCAGTTTTATTTTCCAGTTTTATAAAAATTTAAAGTTAAGCCTTTCTATTATTGTCATGAGAAAGAGTAACTCAATTTCAAATAGTTAGCAGTTGCTTTCCTACACTCCTTCAAGTTTACATGTTTTTAATAGCTTCGTTCTTTTTTTAAAAAAAAATGGAAATAAATTTGGAAGCTCCAATTCTATTCAACACTTTGAATTTTGATAAACTGAGATGTTCTGGAGATACGGACTGCTCACTTGAGAACTGGTATATGGTTATGTTTCTGGTTAGCTTCATTGATGAATGGTGACTCAAGAAGACTTTTGTTGACAGAACGTTATAAATTATTTTTAATGCACAGACATTTTTAATTCAGTGAATAAGTGATTAAATGAGACTTGATTGGCAACAAGAAGAAACTTAGTGGAATGATGGCTTTGAGATAAAACATGAGAATGTCTAGGTTAAATACATAGATGAGTAGCAAACCTCTTCTAAATACAGGAGTATTTAATATCAAAGTATTGCCTCTATCCTCTAACAGGGACTGCCAATTAATTTCTTTATCTTGGAAATATTCCATAAAGGGTCAGCAGAGGGTGCTACATATCAGCAGATACTTCCAAGAAAAATAACTTTAATTATACTGCTGGAGGATGCCTCCCTCCTCTTCCCACACAGCTGGTTAAACCAAATGTTCCATTTTAGGAATATGCCTTCCCTGCATGGAAACCAGGCGTTTGGAAACTGGTTTCAAAGAGTCAAGAAAACTAGGATGTACAAAAATGATGATGCTTCAATATGGAGTGTTTTTACTTATGCAAATAGAGTAGATCATCATGATTATCATTCAAAAATAAAAATATAATAAATTAGTTGGAGTGCTATTCTTAGGGCACAGGTACTTGCCACATGCTCCCTGTTGCTAGCTGCTAACCACAAAGGAGCTCCTGGAAAAGGATTCGCAGCTAAGGAGAATGGCATTCAGAGACATGATGGTACACTATGAACTTAGAATTTAACAAGGCTGTTCCTCCTCTCCTTGCAATTCCTCTGGGAATAAACTTCAAGGAAGAAATTGATGGGGTATTAATTGTTCATCCCAAAAGTTATATTTCCTATGAGCTTAAAAAATATTTCAGCTTATTTAAATTATCTTATTACTGTGAAATCCTAAACAATAAGGAGACCCACTAATTACAGGAGTAGGTGGGCATGGATTAGCTTTGACAGAGGTATGATAGCACATCAGCTCCTTTGAAAAATAAACAACTCAGACCCCAGGTACTTCTTATCACATGTGGTGGACTTGTAGGAAAGTAAGAAAATATTGGAAGAAAATACATTACTTGGTTGGAAAAGATGATTAAGCAACATACAGATCTGAAACCAGAAATATTTTTGTTGGGTATAATGCCGGAGGGTTATGATAAAGGGACTATATATTTAGTTTTGCATGTACTGACAGCAGCAAGGATTGTATTCACACAATATTGGAAAAATGAGAACACTCCATCAGATGAGGATGTAATTTGGAAAATATTAGACTGTGCAGAGAAGGACAGATTGACTTTAAAAATAAAAGACAAAGAAGACACAGAACATTACTTGATATGGAATAGATTTTATGAGTGGTTAGAGATAAGAGGTAGAAATTAGATGAAGAAAGATTATTGCTATACATGAACTAAATATAAAGATGGTTTATCATTATAAATATGTCAACATAATTAACAGAATTATAAATAAGCTAATATAAAGAGAAATTTAGCCAAAACTATTCTGTTATATTATTACTATTGTTACCAGTATATGTGTTAATATTTCTTTTTGTTCATTCTTTTTTTTTCTTTGTAAATGATATATCCTGACAATACACTGTACTCAAAAGGTTTAAGAAAGAAAGAAAGAAAGAAAGAAAGAAAGAAAGAAAGAAAGAAAGAAAGAAAGATCATGCCAGTTGATCCAGGCATTGGTAGAATGACTGTTCCAGAACAACATTGCTCTCTAGATTGCCTTCTTTTCTTTTTTTTTTTGTAATTAAGAATATTGCTTTTCTTATGGGTGGATTATTCAACTTTTTATTTAAGTGTTATTTTTTTAAAAAAAAAAAGATTATGCTCTTGTAAACCATGCTGAGCTTATACAGAGAAAGATTGTAAGTATATTGCTTTTGTTTTGGTTAAAAAAAAAGTGTGCAAGCTTACTTTAATGCCTTTTGTTTATGATGGATGAGTAATAGGCCATAGCATTATTAAAAGAGATGGACAGATGACTGCTATAAAGACAACGGATATCATTTTTTATAATGCTGATGAAGCCAACAGAGCAGGTAAGAAACATCTGTCTATCTCCTTAAGCAGTTGAAGAAACCATTTATAAGAGAGCTAATTTATAGCTCCTACTTTGGGGGCTGCTTTAGACACTCAGGCAGAAATAAAAGATTATTCATTTATTTTTCAAATTTATATAGCAGGTCATATCACAGACAAAGTGACTGGGTAGCATGCAACTAAGTGAAAAAAATAATAATTCACAAATAAGAAGTGTTATTATGGTTTATCATACAGTCCGCCAGATGTTTAGACTGGATTTAGCATTTTTATCGACTTACCGAGTCCTTTCCAAAAACCTGAGATAGATAGATGGTGTTTGATGGTGTTAAAGGTATGGTTTTGTGATTTCCTTTAGTTCTTTCTCTTCCCTTCTGCTGTTTCCAGGTACTGTCACTATCCAGATTTTTTAAATCTTTCTTATCAACAATTGTGAGGCCTGGGTGTTATATGGCAACTGTTTGTCTGTCTGAATTCTAAAGACAGAGACTTTAGTTTCTTCATGTTCATTACTGTGACTGTTTTGTGGTGCCACCACAAAGTTCACGTTTTCAGACAAATGGTATTCCAATGCACAATTGATGCTACTTTGTCTTGCTGCTTTTAGTCCCTCTGTGCATTATTCATACAGCAGGTAACTAGATGGTCCACTCACTGTTTCTTCAGCTTCATTGTAGATGTGGCATTTGCCTGTCTGTTGCTATCTTTTTAATTTTGACTTTGTATGCATTTGTTCTGTCTTTATTATTAAAACTATAAAACACAGCTAAAAATAATGGGGATAGGGATGTGAATAATAACACAGCCATCTCATTAGTTCACCGGTTCTGTTAGGAGCAGGTGGAACTCAAGCCTAGGAGGGCCCTTGTACAGCTCTGTCTTGTGCACCATTGCTCCCATTCCTGGATCAACAGGCCCTGCTCAAAGTAACTCATGTCCTAATCACCTCCAGATTGGCTACTGTAATATGCTGAATACAGGTTACCCTCAAAGAGCATCTGCAAGTTTCAGCTGCTACAGAATGCAGTGGCATATAAAGTTATATATGCTCCTAGAACAGCACATGACACAGTAGTGGGTTCCACTTACCTTTGCTACTGGTTCGGAACTCTGAGCACACGTGTATGCGTGCATGCGCAGAACATTCTGTGCATGCGCAGAGCATCCGTGATGACATCTGGGTAGGTGGATGGAGCCTCCTGCCGCTGCCACTACTAGTTCTCCTGAACCGGGGGAAATCGGTAGAAACCCACCACTGATGTGACACCTCTGCTCTGCAACCTCAATTGGGTGCCAGTTTTCTCTCAGATCCAATTTAAGGTGCTGATTTTATCTTTTAAAGCCCTTCATGGCATGGGACCAGGCTACCTGAGACACTGTCTCTCCCTGATTATATCTGCTCGCCCCATTAGATCTGGCAGAGAAGACATGGTTTGCATACCATCAGTTAGGGACATATATTTGTTGGGTCCCAGGCACTGGGCCTTCTCTGCCTTGGCATTAGCCTAGTGGAACATTCTTTCCCCCAAATTTAGGTTAGCTCCATCCCTCAAGAAATTCTGGAAGTCCTTCAAGATTATGTCACCTATGCCTGAGGGTCCCAGGAAACATATCTAGATGGTTCCATTGTTGAGGTGGAACTCACTCTCTCTTTGTCTGGGGTTTGTATATTTTGTGTTTTTAACACTGATTCTTAGATTTTTATGATGATTGTTTTACATGTGTGTTGTTGTGTCAGATTGCTGAGATGGGTGACCCTAGAAATATAATTATTTCATATTGATTCTACCAACATCTCTGTGTGTTTTATACAAGATACATGGCTGTTATTACTACAATCAGAAAGAAAAGAATTAAAATAAATTAATGGCATTTTCATGAAGAATGGGGTAATGATGTGACTTTGCTCTCATGTTTTCCTTTTATTCCTGGGAGAAAATCAGTCTTGCACTTAAAAGAAACAAAAGGAACAAAATACAGTAAATAATGCTCTCTTGCCTCTCCACAGAAGTCTGAGAAATATAGGACACTGTGCAATTTACATGCAAAGTATTATTATAGTTGTTGATATCAAAAAAGATTTACTGAGTGTCTTTTAGTGAACCTTGGGAGTAAAGAAATTTCTAGGTCATGCAAAGAATAGCATATGTTATCATTGCTCTCACCTGAGCCTACGCAGAAAGATAATGTAAAACATCTACCCAATTTTCAAAAAAAGTGTTTTATACTATTGCATTTCAATGATGCTTTCAGATATCTGTCTGTCTGTGTATCTGACTAGCCATATAGCTATCTATCTAGCCATCTATTGATCTAATCTAATCTAATCTAATCTAATCTAATCTAATCAAATCAAATATTTCCAGCCTATGCTTTGTAAAACTGTTGCAGTTTTGTATAATTTTGAAAACAAAACAAATATTTGCACGCTTACAATGGCAGATTATTTCTTTTTCTTCTCTTATTATAAGTACTTTATTGCCCAAAGGACACCAACAAGCAAGTACCGAAGTGCATAACACCAGACATGTCACTGGAAGGAAAAAATCACAAAACTGAGTCTCACTTATTTTGGCCATTTTATGCAGGTGAATTCAGTGGAGAAAGCAATTATGTTGGAAAAATTAGTAGTAAAAGGAAACCAGGCCTCCAAGCCAGAGCATAGAAACACTCAAAGGAGCAGTGCAAAATTGGAAGATGTGGAGAGGCCTGGCCCACAAAATCACCAAGAACTGGACAATTTGAATGGGTAAAATCATAATAAGTTTGTTACTATCCTTGTATATTGTTATAGATGGCTGAATTTGGCATCAGGATAAATCAAGGGATACAATTGTCATTCTGCAACACAAGATTAATAGAGGGTGGTGGGGTTTTATGGATTTATGGGGATGAAATTTATGGATTTTTATGTTGTAAATTTTAATGTTGTAAACTGCCCATAGTCTTCTTTGTATGAGTTGGGCAACCATATAAATTTGTTAAATAAATAAATAAATAAATAAATAAATAAATAAATAAATAAATAAATAAATAAATAAATAAATAATAAGCAAGAAAGCAAGAAAGCAAGAAAGCAAGAAAACAAGAAAGCAAGAAAGCAAGAAAGCAAGAAAGCAAGAAAGCAAGCAAGCAAGAAAGCAGAACTGAGCTGGCTGATGAAAACTTGTCTTGGCCCGGATTGTTTCAGTTTGACATGCTTTTTTTCTCCACGTGTAAGAACTATTTGGCCATTATTTTATGATCTGGGAATTTTCCTAATTTCTCTTTTGTTTATTAAATTGCCTGGTCTAGGCAAAGACATTGTCTTGCTTCAGTGAAAGAATAAGATTATGCCCCTTGCATTCAATTTAGTCATTGATGTTTGTTTGTTTTTCCTTCAGTGCTATTGAAGGGAAGTATCCTTTACCACACCAGCAGATTACGTTATGCAGCATACGGTTCTATCTGATATCTACCCTACTACTAATCCCTACTTCAAAATCTTCTCCCTGAATTGGCAATCTTATTGTGCCTAATGGGAGGACCAAATCTACCAGTTAGAGGCCAATGACTTCTATTAAAATTCTGGACGCAATTTGAAGCATTGGTTGTGACTTTTAATGATCTGAGCCGTGGTGGCGCAGTGGTTAGAATGCAGTAGTGCAGGCTACTTCTGCTGATCACTGGCTGCCAGGAATTCAGCAGTTCGAACCTGGCTCAAGGTTGACTCAGTTTTCCATCCTTCCAAGGTGGGTAAAATGAGGACCCAGATTGTTGGGAGCAATATGCTGACTCTGTAAACAGCTTATAGAGGGTTGTAAAGCACTGTGAAGTGGTATATAAGTCTATTGCTAGTGCTGTCTACAGCAGTGGTCACCAACCAGTGGTCCATGGACCACTGGTGGTCTGCAATAAAATTTTGGTGGTCCGCAGGGCACTTGGGTGGAGGAGCTGCTCCGGCCAGTCCTGTGATAGAGTCATGTGATAGAAATATGGACTAGCCAGGCAGCTCATGGTGTGGCTGTAAATCTTCACCATAGAGGGAGGTTTGTGCAACTTGCAACTTTGCAGTGCAGCCCTCGCCGGCCAGAATGAGATAATAGTGCAAGTGGGGGTGGTAGTGCAGGCGGGCCGAAGCAAAGGGTGGTGGCAACCCTGGGCTGTTTTTTCTCCCTGCTGTAGCTTCCTGTTAGCTGAACCCACCAGTGGCTGTCCCCATCCCTCACCCTCCCTTCCCAATCACTCTTCACCTGGCCTGAGAAGGGAAGGGCGGGGAATGGAGATTCGCTCCATATTCCAGAGCAGGAGCAAAGCTTTGTCTCTTGCTGAATCTCAAGGGCATTTCTTCTGGCCCTGCTCTGTGCACCTCGGTCTCTCGGGCAGATGCTTGACTTCCTCTCAGCCCCAAGACACTGGCTGGTCCATGAGAAGAGAGAGAGAAAGAGAATGAAAGAGAGAGAATCAGAGAGAGAGAAAGAGAGAGGGGGAGAGAGAGAGAGAGAGCGGAGGGAGAGTGCCTGGAGGACCCCAACCCATCACTGGGAGTCCAGGCGCTTCAGCAAGTGGTCCGCGGGATTTAAAATTATGAACTTGGTGGTCCCTGAGGTCCAAAAGGTTGGGGACCCCTGATCTACAGGGCTTGAATCTCAGGTATCTTCAGGACTACTTCCTACATGTGGATTTGCCAACCTTATATACTTGACCCATTTGGGCCTGTTTAATGTTTCTGTGTACATCAGGAGATGCATGAAGGGATCTTGTGACAGCTGTCATTTTGAGGAACAACCTCTCCAAATGGTTTGTCTGATGTCTATCCTGACTTCATTCCAAAAGGTTGTTAAAAATAAGAATTTTGGTAACACTTTTGAAAAGAAGTGTTGAATTATTCTTATTATATAATTGGGTTTATATCTTTGTCCGGGTATTATTTTAGCTTTTGCTTTATTACTTTCGTAATATCACTGTATTGCAATTAGGTTTTTGCTTTTTTTTATTGTAAATTACCAGGAGTCATTATTGATTACATTGATATACCAGTAAACAAATCAATAAATCTTTAACAACACTAAGTCTATAGACAGGAAAGGAGAATTATGTCAGGAGAGGTAAATGTCTCCACTACCATCTGAGAAATTAAGCAGCTGATGTTTTACAACAGGGGAGGATAATCTGAAGCTTCAAGGTTACCTTTAATTCCTGACTCTGAGCTCCATTACAAAGCGTCTAACGCAGTGATGGCTGACCTTTTCTGGACCGAGTGCCCAAAGCCCGTGTGTGCATGCATGCGCAAACCCTAAAATGCTCACACACATGCGCCCTGTGCATTTGTGCCCCCTGCAGATCCCCACATACACATATGCAGCCCCACACACGTGCCCCCCTGCAAATGTGCACATGTCCCCCACACACGCCCTTCCCCCCATACATGTATGGCAGAGACCCAAAGACAAGCTGGCTGATGGGAGGCACATACACATGCGTGGCGGTCCTGAAATGGGGCGATGGCTTGGGTGGGTGCTACATGCCAGCTCTGGCCCATATGCCATAGGTTTGCCATCAGGGCTCTAACATCTTCCTGAGTACGCCATTAACTTCAGTTTCCCATCATTCTGAGATTGAAAACATATGGAAAACATTGCCTAGGCCTTCTACAGCCTTAACATACTAATAAAAGCAAAAGTAATTTCTCAATATAGAAAATTTAGATCTTGTCCAAACATATCACATGGACTTCAAGCTCCTTCAGATTCCATTAAATGTGTGGCCTGGCTAAGATTGCCTATTTCTACCATGAAAATATAATTATTATACAAGACAATGAATTGTCTTTGTTAGCCTTGACAATGTGCTTTTCATTCCTATCCAGTAAGCATCAGAAGGAGCTGCAGTTTCTTTTTCCTTTCTAATTATTTTGAATGTTTTAAATAAAATAGCTGTCACTCCGCCCAGCCCTCCAGTCAGTAAAGATTTCATTTTAGAAAAGCTTTTAAATTTGCGAATTGTTTTCAACTCTCTTTTAATGATAAGTCTCTGAACCTCTTCACATTCATCCAAAAGATGGAAAGCAAAGCACTGATCATAACTGATAGCTAGTTGGACATTCTTAAGCTGGAGGGAGAAAATTCTATTTATTATAGTTTGGATCAATATAATCACTTGAATGTGGTTACATTCCATAAGGAAAATCTGTGGGGAAAAGAAGAATTGTGTAGTGCTTTGGATCGGATTCGAAAAGGGTACTTCACAGCATTTAAGAGCATGAAGATTAGCAAATATTTAAAGCAGCTATCTTACAACTATGGCAGAACACAGTTTTACAATCCTATGAAAATACAAAGTTGCTTTAAAGTATTGCGTTTAAACTGTTGTAATATTCATACACATGCAGACTCTAAAGCACCTTTCTGCAATTAAAACCAGCCAGTGTTAATAAAAATGTATGCATTAGGGAAAAATTATATGGAAACATATAAAATTAATATTATTATATTTTATTTTATTTATCTATTTTATCATATTTATATGCCGCCCTTCTCCCGAAGGAGTCGGGGCGGCTTACAGAAATTTAAAATATTATAAATATGACAGTTAAAATAATTAAATTAAATTAAGTTAAGTTAAGGAACTTAATATAAGGAAAATGTATTGAAACCGGGGGTGAAATGCCCTTGGTTCGATTCATTTCACCCAAACCGGTAGTAAAATAGACTACTGGTTCACCGAACTGGTAGTAAAAATGTAAAAAAAAAAAAGTTCTGATGATCAGGTGAGTGATGCCCGATTGTCAAAACTTTTTTTTTTTTTTTTTACTTTTTAAGCATTTTTTTCCTACCAGTTCTCTGGAAACGGTAGTTAAAAATGCTTTCCAAAGTAAAAGAAAAAAAAGTTCTGAAGATCGCATGTCACTCAGCTGATCGCTGGAACTTTTTTTTTTCCTTTGTAGGCATTCTTTTACTACCGGTTCTCCGGAATCACAGCTGAGCTGCTTGATTGTCAGAGCCTTTTGTTTTTACTTTTAAAAGCATTTTTTACAACCTATTCACCTGAATAGGTTGCAAAAAAAATGCTTTTAAAAGGTTTTTAAAAAGGCTCTGACGATCACAGCAGAGCTGCCTGATCGTCAGAACGTTTTATTTTTAAAAGCATTTTTACAACCTATTTGCCCAAATAAATTGTAAAAAAAAGCTTTTAAAAGGTAAAAAAAAAAAGGCTCTAATGGTCACAGCCCTGCCGCGCGATCGTGAGAGCCTTTTTTTTACTTTGAAAAGCATTTTTCACTAGTTAAAAATGCTTTAAAAAGTAAAAAAAGTTGGTCACACCCCTGACCTCCGTTCCTTCCATCGTGACCTGAAGATGTGGCTATTCCAACAGATTGGCTGATTTGATAGGGTTTTTAATCATTTTAACTGTTTTAACTGATTTTAAATTGCAAATTTAAATTTTAATTAACTATTGTTCATCACTGTTTTTTAATCTTGTAAGCCGCTCTGAGTCCTTCAGGAGAAGGGTGGCATATAAATTAAATAAAATAAATAAATAAATAAATGACCACTACCAACCACACCCACCAAGCCATGCCCTCAGAACTGGTGGCAAAAATATTTAGATTTCACCACTGATTGAAACATGTATATAGTAGGCAAAATGGATAGAAAAAAGAATGCACAGAAGTGTTTGTGTGGACATTTTCTTAAAAGGAAATCATAAACTTCTATGAGATGTAATGGAATGAATTAAATAAAAAAAAAAGATGCAGATAAATTAACCAATTTTATCCTTAGCAATAAATTGGAAGGGAAGGGAAAGGGAAGGGAAGGGAAGGGAAGGGAAAGGAAAGGAAAGGAAAGGAAAGGAAAGGAAAGGAAAGGAAAGGAAAGGAA
>JANHFM010000758.1:0-13005 GCA_032468115.1 Grayia smithii
ATGGGACAATAATCATCACATACCTGATGCCAGAAAGCAAAGGCATGAAAAACCCCAGTAAAATATTTTCGGTTTTCTATACTGTCCTTCCACCCTTTTTCAACCCCCTGATATATAGTCTAAGAAATAGAGATGTCAAAGAAGCCCTGAATAAGCTATTATACCAATTTTGGAAAAATTTATTTTGACTTCAAGTTCAAAAAACATTAGCAATTGCCATCCTTCATGGTCAAGGATAGGGTTGGGGTTAAACTGAACAATTTTTGCAATGATGGAATATATGCTTAATTGGTAGTAAATTCCATTGAATTCAATAGGGCTTATTGTCATATAAATAGTGCTAACTTTCAGAGTAAAATATACTGTACAAAAATTAAAAGCAAGAAAAATAAGATTTTTGTAAAAAGTTTTGAAAAAGAGGAAACACTGGTTTCCAGCCTGGCTGGAAAGAGAAAAGATTATCCTGCATTTAGCTTTCCCGTGTTGTTGTTGCTATTGCATAAAAATGCCATACAAATTTTCACCCTTAAAATGTTTATTAACAATGAAGTAAGTGACACTATCACAATAATAGATCTTTCTGCAGAAATCAGGCAAGATATATAAGAAAATGTAGCAACTGTTACAAAAATGCCTCTTTATCAGAAGATACGCTAATCCCTTTTTCTATAAATAAATATTATGTTTGGGGTTTTTGCATTGCTTTGTAGCATGATATTTCATAAACAGTATACATATAAATATATTACATAGTTGAATACAAAAGACAATGTGTGCACCCACTTTAAATATCATTAAAGATAGCCTTCAGTTTATATATTTGGTATACTCATTAAGGAAGTTGGCAAGTGAGAAGGCATATTTTAAAGGCTTACTTCCATAATTTTATTTTTTTTTCTGCCAGAAACAGACACAAATGAGCTTTGAAGAGAAAGTGGAAGTTATTTTAGATCCAAGTGACTGCTTTTGTGAAGTAATATTAAATGGCATAGGATAGCTGCAGAGTGTGAAAAACTACTGAAACTATCACCTGTATCTTGGATCCTATTCTGAAATATTCCACCTGTAGAGTTCACAATATATTGAACATAAATGGTAAAAGCTCAAAAGGTTATGTGACAATAGAGTGATTTTTGAGATTATTGCTTTTTATACATTTAAACCGGTATCAATAAAGCTGTTTGTTCCTTTGTATTTTGAATGTTTTCAGTTTTCCATCCATGTAACTAGTGGTTTTAGTACATACTATTCGTGATTGAACTAATTTGAATTATAATGAAGCCTACTGATTTGCTTTCCTATCATCTCTTGACTCAGTTGATTACCATTTGGTGATTATCCTTATATTCTAAGTGTTTTTTTTAAAAAATATTTTAAAAATGAATTAGAATTTTTAAATTGTTATTTAGCTGATTTGCCATAATATCCAGTTTAAAATAATACATATTAGAGAAACAAATGAATTTATCCCCAATGTTCTCTTCTTCAGAGATTCCATTGAATAATGGTATGTTTACATACTTTCCAATCTAAATTTAGATTCATTCTAAATCCTTTCACATTATTTCATGCAACAATTTAAAACTAATTGCAAACATGTATTTCACGATTTGTCAAAGGCCCTTTGAGGTTGTAGTTATTTTCCTGAAGTCTAAATAATCACCAAAGGGAGACTTAAAGAAGACAGGAGATTTGAAAGAAAGAAAATGGGAGATAAATAGGTTTGCTAAGTATTTTCAAGATTGGTGAAGAAAGGTATATATGCATAGAGAGAGATATCAGGTGAAAACATTTGGAGTCATTTCAAATTTGAATTTTTCCTCTATTTATAACTGAGGTGTACAACCCTCCAATTTTCTAAACAATTTCAATTTTATAATATGCTAAAATTGCATGCTATATTCAATCAACTCTTTAAGATATTGGATATTAATTCATGGTGAAACATCTTCATCCGTCTGTAAAATAGTCAATCAATAATTTTCCAGAATATGAACAAGGAGATGAAATTGCTCTTTCAGTAGTGTTTCATGAACTATTTTATGCAGTTCCAAAGAGTATTTGGTATCACCTTAGTTTTAATCCACACTTTTCTTATAAAGTATATTATAGCAATTTGTAAAATAGGATTATTTATTTATTTATTTGTTACTTTGTTTGCTTGTTTATTGTAGCTTTCAGTGGAAATAGACATTTTTGGTGAAACCATTAAATTAGCTTCTTGAATACTTGTACAGTGAAATTGTAATGAATGTTTCTGAATTTCAAATTCCACAATTTTTACAAGTGTGTACTGTACATTGATTTTTATGGACCAGTTTACAAAGAATGTGAAATACAATGCTCGGTAATCAGACTGTCATCTCTTATGTCATCCTTCTGGGATTTGGGGAGTTTCATGATATGCAGATGTTCTTTTTCCAGTCCTTTTTAATTATCTACATATTTACCATAGTGGCCAATTTCCTTACTGTTCTCCTAATTCTGGTTAATCAGCATTTGCACCCATGTATTTCTTCTTAGGCAATTTGTCATGTTTGGAAATGATGTACAGCTCTACAATCTTGCCTAAGATGTTAGATAGTCTTTTAACAGGGGAAAAATCAATTTCTTTCAAAGGATGTATTACACAGCTCTATTTCTTTGCTTTTCTATGTAGTACAGAATGCTACCTCCTCTCTGTAATGTCTTATGATCGATTTTTAGCAGTATGTAAACCTCTGCATTATGCTACTGCAATGAGAATTACACGCTGCATCCAGCTAGCTGCTGTGTCTTGGATCAATGGCATGGTATTTACATCTGTATATTTGATCTTCATGTTACAGCTTTGGTTCTGTGGTCCCAATGAAATTGACCATTTCTTTTGTGAAACCTTGCCATTAATAAAGCTGTCTTGTAGTGATACCACTTTTATGAACCATGCTGTTTCAGTCTTGGCTTACACATTCACTTTTCCTCCATTTACATTGACTTTTATGTCTTACATATTTATACTGAGAACCATTTTTAGAATTCCATCTAGGACTGGGAGACAAAAAGCATTTTCCACCTGCTCTTCTCATCTGATTGTTGTCTCATTTTTTTATGGGGGAATCGCAGTTGTATACTTGATGCCAGAAACTGAAGAAAAGAAAAATCCTAGTAAATTCTTTTCACTGTTATACACAGTCCTTCCTTCATTATTCAACCCTTTAATATACACCTTGAGAAATAAGGATGTCAAAGAAGCTCTGAAGAAACTACTATTTAGATTTTGGAAGACAAGATATGTTAATCTTCATTTAAAAGAGTAATGAACAATCTTATACTTGATGTGACTTTTGTCTAAAAATGGGGGCTAGGAATGCAGCTAATAAAAACCAACAAAGGGAGCAGGAATATTTCTTTGAAAATTTCCGGGATACATTTCTTCATTGTAAAAGTGGATAGTTCTAATTCCTGGGCTCATTAAGAATAATCATAAATTATACTTTGTGTAGTATTTTTATTTACTATAAAAATATAGTATTTTTTTTACTTGCTTTACATTGACTAAAAGCACTTTGATTGTTTTTTTTCACACTAATTCAATACTCTGTCAAAATGAATTTTTAAGATTTTCCATTTTAAAATATAAATATATAGTATATAACTGTAAGGTATAAATATTAACTGCCAATGTGTCTTTGAGATCTAATCAATGTCTAATGACATCCCAATTTGATTTTCAGCATTTTCAGCTTCAAAAAAAATTAAACAATTAAGTGCTTCAACTAATGATTAAATCTAATTATACAAAAATATCAATACTTCTTGTTCAGTTTTTGTAGATTATCAATTATTTGATATGCAAACTTTAATTCTTCAGTGGAATAAAAATACATATTTCTATTTTCCCTAGAAAATGAGAAGTGCTACTATCAAGAATGGTCAGTTGAGCTTAGATTATGTTTTGTTCAACAAATATATTTTTGATGCATTGAATTCTACTGGATTTAAATACAAAACACTTGAATAAATCACTAGACTAATATGAGACAGTATTTAAATGTATCCAATATATGAAATGAATACTTCATTTAAACACTGTTTCATATTATTCTATTTGGAAAAGAAGTTATCACATATCTTCATGCAAGTTTAAAAAACATTCAATTGTATCAGTTTTTGTTTATTTCCTATATTCCTATTATATAAAAATTGACATTTGGAAAAGCAGATGATTGTACAATTTTTAGAAGTAAACTGCTTACTCTTCTGGCTTAGAAAAATAAATATATAGACTCAATAAGTCATTTGTGTACAAAATTGCTGTATTTCCTATCAATATGGATAATATTATATCAGAATATGTTTACTGTTCATTGGAATGTGAAAATGGAATTTGTATACTTTTTATTTTATTTTAAAATGCATCAGAAAACTAAATGTGTGATTTTATCTTATTAAGACATAAAAATAACTGGGGAAATGATTAAATAAAAAATATCAATGAGAAAAATGTACACAAGATAATAATTTTTGCAAAGTAAAAAAGAGGATAAGTATATGATTATATATTGTAAATAGAACTGCATCATAAAATATGAGAAACTATTATATTGGAGTTTATGAATAAACTTAATGAATTTTCAACATCAAAGAACTAAAAAAATAATGTTTATGGAGTCTTTACAGGTGTTTTGATAGGAATATACATATTTCTTATGCAGACAATGCTGTACTTTTTCCTGAAAACTAAATAATTTGCAGCAGTTGTTAGGCAGATTATATGACTCAGCAAGAGGTAGGAATTTGAAAAATGACATGTAAACCAAATAATTATGTCTGACAGGAAGAAAATAAGTCAATTTCAAGTCATACACAAATGTTGAAATCATTTATAGTGTCAAGATCAGAGGAAGTGACAGCATTGCTCTATGCTGCACTGGTGACAACTCTTAAAATACTGTGATCCCTTCTGGTTGTCATAATAAAAAGAAAAGAGTATAAGGAGCTACAAAATACAGAGAAAACCACTAATGTAGTAAGAAGCTTGGAGCCTGAATCCCATTAAAAAAATGTTAAAGGATCATGACATCAGCCAGAGCATAGAACAACTAAAAGAAGTAGTTCAAGATTAGAATATGTGGAGAAACCTGGCCTATAGAATTGACAAGAATTGGAGATAACTCAATAGGTGACATCATTATCATCTTATTTGGCTTAAAGAACAGAATGCTAAGGAAAGCCATGTCTTCTAATACATAAAGAGAGCAGAGAAGGGAATATTTTCTTCATAGCGCTAGAGGATAAGACAAGATGCATCGCATGGAAACTTTATAATAAGAGTTGAATAAAGGAATGTCTCAAATCAAATCAAATAAGTAAAAAAAACAAATAAAATGTACAGCCATTTGGTTTAGAATTTTTATGAAGATTCCTGCATTAGGCAAGGAATTAGATTAAAAGACTTTCACTGTCATGTTCAACCCTGTGTAGTAAATAAGTGTACTGAAAGAGAAAAATTCTAAAAAAAATTGAAAAAATGGATAGGAAAAAATCGCACAAAGTTTATAAGACATCTATTTGCTATGTGATAATTACTATTATGTGGGCTATTGTGGATAAGAATAAACCTCCTTGCCTCTTATCATGTTTTGATAATGTATTGATGTTTTTCTCTGTATTTTTTCTAGTTTATGTTTTTCTCTGTATTCTTTCTAGTTTCTTATAAGCTTTGTTTTTATTGTGACAACCAGAACTGATCACAGCATTGCAAATATAGTCTGGCCTGTACATAAAATCATACTTTCTCTTGTGGAAGTGAGAGAGTTATGTCAGAAGTATTCCAAAAGAAAGGCAACCTTGCTTTATCTCAGTGGTTGCCCTTTCTGGCTCTGTGGACCAGCAATATTGGTGGCAGTAGGTAGCAGAAGTGTGGGGGAGGGAAGGGTTTCGGACAATATATCTAATACCTTGCATATGCAAATAGAGCTTTGTGCAGCCCAGTTTCCAACAGACCCTGGATTAATAGCAGTCTGAGAACCAGGGTTTAAAGTCCCCTGCTTTAGCTAGCATTACTTACCTCAGAAGAAAATAATGTGATGAGCATGTATCATGCCTGGTTATAATTTATTACTTTGCATTTTTATCACTTAAATAGTTAAAGAAAGCACTTTAAAACTTAAAACACTTTAATAGATTAAGTCATCATGTTCTATAAAAAGAAAACACTCCAACATTGATCTGGCCCAGTTGGTATGAAGTAATCAGAAAAATGCCTTTGAGACCAGACTGCCCGCCTGAGACACAGTCAACTGATACTTCCAATCACAAGAGAAAAAAAAGCTTTAATTCCTAATTCAGTTTTCCTGCTATATTTCAGTGGAATACGATGGAACAAAGCTAATTCTTTCCCTTCCCCATTTTTGCATTTTTCCATGGCCTTGAATAGTAACCTTGAAAAGGCATTTGGCTTTGCTACTTTGCTATCTTGATTATCTCACTTACAAAGCTGACATGTTTCATTTACACTTGTGCTTTCTTTGCCGGTAAGTGAACTTTTATATATTACTATAACCAGAGATAAGAGGAATATCAGCTGATCCTACTGTAATACCCTCATTGTTAGAACCTGAACTTTATCTAAAATGTCAGCTAAAATGTAGCCCATTTATTTGTGGTAGAATACCAGGAAACTGGAAGTTTTAATGATTTCAATGGAAAGATTAAGTAAACCCTTAGAAATGTATAGCTGAAATTTATGGAAGTTAAATTCATTTAGTCTTCTGGATATTTTGTTCATATTTTTAAAGGAAGGTTTAAAAATCATACCATTCCACATAGGAAGTAAGCCACTTTGTTTAAAGACATGAATTAATAATTTTGTATAAGCCTGTTTGAATATAAAATTAAAGCATCAAGGTAGTATCAAAAATGCAATAATGGTGATAATAAAATTTTATATCCACTATAATAATATTAATTGCTTAAATGTATCTGGCTTTCCATCATAAATAAAATGATACCCTGTTTTCTCCAAAATAAGACATCCCCGATAATAAGCCCAATCAGGCTTTTGAGTGCATGGCAATAAGGCCAAGCGCTTATTTCAGGGTTAAAAAAAAATAAAATAAGACAGGGTCTTATTTTCGGGGAAACATGGTACTATATATAAAAACTTGATTCCATAATATTTTTCAATTATAAACATGGATGTATATTTTTTGAAAGCCCACTAACAAGACCATCTCTGCTTTCTTTGATGTAACAGCAATTAATATTACCAAGATTGAGCCTTTAGATAGTATCCAAATAGATATTTAATAAATGTGTCATATTAGCCTGAAAAACATAGGGGAGGATACTAAACAGACTCTCTATAGATACTTCTTTTTTATTTTATTTTTCTAATTGAAATTTTTCTTCATTTTATATCACATTATTAATCTATACAGTGCTCCAGTATCAGCATCACTCATAAGTACATATCAGTTATTTTCATTGTTCTTCCTTGCCCTTTAAATATATATCTGTTCTATATATTATATCATTATTCGTAACTATATATTTTACCTTTTAACTTAACAATACTTTTTAAATTATCCTTATGTTCTTATTCTTTGCTTCTGTTTTCTAACCAATTATACCATATGTCCCAAATCAAATAATAATCCGTTTCTCCTCTTTCTTTTATTTCCATTGTTAGCCTGTCCATCTCTGCACATTCTAGCACCTTTTATATCACCATTCCATCAGAAGGAGTGCTCTCATTTTTCCATTTTTGTGCATAGGTAATTCTGGCTGCAATTATTATGTGAAATATAATATATCAAATATTCTTACAAAAAAATTCCTCTTATTATACCTAATAAAAATAATTCTGGTTTTAACTCAATTTGTTGTTTTGTAATTTCCTCTAACCATCTTCTAATTTTAGTCCAGTATTTCTTGGCTTCCAGACATGTCCACCACATGTGAAAAAATGTACCTTGGTTGTGCTTGCATTTCCAGCAGTCCATTGATCTATTTGGGAACATTTTCGCCAATCTTATATAGATACCTCTTAAATATTAATTCATAATTCAATGAAGTTAGTGGCTGAAATACCATATATAGTATGTATATGTAAGATATATTGCTATTTGATAAAGGGATTAATATAATTGATATGAACTGATAGACACTGATCATACCAGCACAAGAATAGGCACCAGATTCACATCAGCAGCAATCTACCACACTACACAAGACCCAAGGTGCAAATTGTGCAGAGAGGCCAATACATGGTGAAAGGATCTTAGATGCAGGAAGGAATGCATAAATTGAATGACATTGAATGACATTGAATTGAATGGACCAGATTCTCCCAAATCCAGATCTTCCACAGAAGATCATGGAGAATAACAGGGTTAAAACCCTATGGGTTTCTAGATCCAGACAGTCAGGCAGATAATGGCTAATCACCCAGATATTGTAGTAGTTGACAAGCTAGAAGTCAATGATGGTGATAGATGTAACTTTACCAAGTGGCAGCAACATCAGGAAGAAGTATGAGAAGCTGGAGAATTACTAGAGATTGAAGAAGGAATTAAAGAGAATGTAGAAAGTAAGATCAAAGTGGTCCCAGCGATTAATAAGAATACTCATAGCTGTGACTCCTAAACTGGAAGAGTGACTCCATCAGATCCCAGAAATATCTATATTTGTGCACATATATGAAGTGGTGTGTGTGTGTGTGTGTGTGTGTGTGTGTGTGTGTAGCCTATGCATATTAGTCCAGCAAAAATCCCCGTTGACCTAGACAGTGGGAGAACTATTATTGAAGCAGTTATCAAGATCATGTAGTTAGAATAGAGTAGAATTCTTTATTGGCTAAATGTGATTGGACACACAAGGAATTTGTCTTTGGTGCACATGCTCTCAGTGTACATAAACAAAATAAAATATATTCATCAAGAATGATAAGATACAACACTTAGTGATAGCCATAGGTTACTAATAAGCAATCAAATTGAACTAGGAAACAAATAAAACAATGAAAATTGTAAGGATACAAGAAACATGGTTATAGTCATAAGTGGGAAGAGACAGATGCTAGGAAGGATGAGAAGAATAATAGTAATACAGTCTTAGTAAATAATTTGACAGTTTTGTGGGGATTAGTTGTTTAGCAGAATGATGGCATTCAGGAAAAAGCTGTCCTTGTGTCTAGTTGTTCAGTAATGCAATTGTGAATTGTGAATGCAGTTATAGCTATACTAATTGCAGTTTTAGGGCATTGTGATCAGAATCATCTCTGAGGAATCAAAGATGGTCCATTCAGCTTTGATTTCTCAAGCTGTCATGCCTGATGTAGAAAAATGTGTTTCTTAACTAAAAATGTACCATTCAGG
Source organism: Grayia smithii (assembly GCA_032468115.1). Lineage (NCBI taxonomy): Eukaryota > Metazoa > Chordata > Lepidosauria > Squamata > Grayiidae > Grayia > Grayia smithii. The sequence continues at coordinate 9,360 of JANHFM010000758.1, forward strand.
GGAAAAAAAATCAGTGATAATTGAATATGGGATTTCTGAAAGTTGGTTCAGGCAAATCACTTATTTTCTGGGAAAGTTTTTATACAACCGTTTGAAGTATTGCTTCCCTCCTCTTTAAAGGCATTACATTTTAAATCATCACATTTTAATCTGTAAAAGAAAACTAAGCCAGATATTTAGAAACCTTATTGAATCAGTAGTAGTTTGTTAAGCAATTTGTACAGATCCAAAGAGTAACTGGATTCCTCTTAGTTCTAATCTACAATTTGTATATGTTCAAGAATATTTTAGTAATATAATACTTAATTTGTGCAATTGGTTAAATTGGACTTTTTTTTTTCATCTACATTTTTCAACAGAACATTTTTGGAGATAGCAAGAGCTTGTTGACTGACTGCAGAGTGCAACTACAATGGATACTTCTGAATTTCAAATGTTACAAATGTTTTCTACCACAAATGTATAAATTGACATTCTGGATCAGTATACAGTATATGTAATGTGAAATACAATGCAAAGTAACCAGACTGTCATCACTCATTTCATCCTTCTGGGATTTGGGGAGCTTCATGGTATGCAGATGTTATTGTTCATGTTGTTCTTAATACTTTACATATTTACCATGATGGCCAATTTCCTTACTCTTCTCCTAATTCTAGTTGATCAGCATTTGCATACACCCATGTATTTCTTCTTAGGCAATTTGTCATGTTTGGAAATGATGTACAGCACTACAATCTTGCCTAAGATGTTGGACAGTTTTTTAACAGGGGAAAAATCAATCTCTTTCAAAGGATGTATTATACAGTTTTATTTCTTTGCTTCCCTGGGTAGCACAGAATGCTACCTCCTCTCTGTGATGTCTTATGATCGATTTTTAGCCATATGTAAGCCTCTACATTATGTTACTACAATGAGAATTTCACGCTGCATCCAGCTAGCTATTGTGTCTTGGATCAATGGCACTATGTTTACATCTGTTTATTTGGTCGTAATGTTACAGCTTTGGTTCTGTGGCCCCAATGAAATTGACCATTTCTTTTGTGAATCCTTGCCATTAATAAAGCTATCGTGCAGTGATAGCACACTTGCAAAATATACTATTGCAATCCTGGCTTATACATTTACATTTCCTCCTTTTATTTTGACTTTTATGTCTTACATATTTATACTAAGGACCATTTTGAGAATACCATCTAGAATTGGGAGACAAAAGGCCTTTTCTACTTGTTCCTCTCATCTGATTGTTGTATCTTTTTTCTATGGGGCAATAACAATTGTGTACCTGATGCCTGAAACTGAACAAATGAAAATTTATATCAAATTCTTTTCTCTGTTATACACAGTCCTTCCTTCATTATTCAACCCCCTAATATATACGTTGAGAAACAAGGCTGTCAAAGAAGCCCTGAAAAAGCTATTTGGTAGCTTTTGGAAAAATAGGTTTATACCATGTGTTTGAAAGAGATGCAATAATGTACAGTTTCATAGTTAATGGGTCTTACCTGTAGAAAGCTTCTAGAAATACAGATCAATATACATTTTCAATGTGCAGTTGGATAGCTCCATATTTTGAACTAGTATTGTTATTTGAATTTCTCCTTCTTGAACACATTAAGAATAATAATGTATTATAGCTTTATCAGTAGGATTTCATTAGAATCAAAATAAAGAAAACTACTGCTTTATTTTTTTTACATTTTCACCAATGAAAATGAATCATTATGCAAATTAATTCCAGATCCATAAGGATCTGTCCATTAAAGTTTAGAGAGGGTATCCTACTTTTTCATTAAAAAAGTTCATACTTACTACATAGGTGCCTAAATAAAGGGGGTGGGAGGAAGGCTCCAAGATGACAAGGGACAATTTTGTTCCTTTGTATGTCATCATTGCACTTATTGAAGCAAGAAACATTTCAGGATGCTGCACATGCCTCTTGCAGTTTTTGACATGCAGATATCACAGATTCTGTTGATTTTCTGCCAGATTGTGATAACTAATGTCAGCTGCTAAAAATATTTAATTTAATATATCTAAATATCATCCTAGTACACAGATGCAGATTCCCATAGATGTTATAAAGCATTTTGGGAGAAACCAGAAGTGTCATCGCGAGACTGGCTGGAGAAATAATGGCTCCGATGAGCCCAGCCAGACAAACTGCTGTCAGTGACTCTTCGGACCGGAACCGTCCTGTAGGGACAGTGAAGAAGGAGAGGTGCCTCAGATAACCAAGAGGAACAGGCAAGTTCCTCGAAAGGTTGGAGGTAGCTATTTGAACTGGCAATGGGGGCAGCGGCCATTGAAAATGACCGCTCTGAAGCTGGGAAAACTGGAATAAGATTTTGTGCAGGAGCAGTGTTTGAACAGAGTGCTGGTACCAGTGAGTGATTGGCCAACTTACAGGTAAAAAAGGAAATCTTTAAAAAAAACTTTAAAGGTGTCCCAGAGCAGAAAGAACAGGTAATTGGCACTTGGGAATTTTAATGGAGGGAGAAGAACAAAGAAAGGTTAAAGGACCAAAGTCCAAGAAAGAAAATTTTATATCTGGATTTAAAATTAGATTTGAAGAAATTAAAATTAATGCAAGAAAAAGAAACCCAAAGGAAAGTAGTTTTTATGAGGATCTGAAATATTTTTGACAGTTTTGACACTTGAAGGAAGAACAAAGAGGAGATCAAAATATTAAAGCCCAAGAAAGGAAATTTTATAACTTGACTTAAAACTGAATTTGGAGAAACTAAAAATAATAAAAGGAAAAGAAATCTGAGGGAAAATATTTTCTATGTGCATTTAAAATACTTTTGTAAGCTTGATACTGTGTTGATTTGAGAATTGTGGATTGGAGAGAGACATCTGCTGGTGAAAAGAAAGCATTACAAGATCGGCCCGAAAATTGAACAAAATAATAGCAGTGACTTTGATTACTAAAAGCTGTGAGAACTTTTAAGGAGTATTTGTTTGTTTTTAAATTGCTTGGTCTTGACTCTTAACAGAGGTAGAAAACAACAAAGCTTTTAATTGGAGTGGATTGGATGAACATTTGAAGTGGATATTATCGGGAAATAAAAAAGAGACTATATGGACATTAAAATCTTAATTAAATATAAGTTAAAATATTAACAATTTTTTAAATTGTTAATTGAGATATTTAAAAACATGTGTGAATTAATTGAAATATTTAAAAGCATGCATGAAACATTAAAGGGCAACAAAAAATCAGAAATTTTGTCAGAACATATAAAGGGAAAAAGAGAATATAAATGAGAAGTGAAAAAATAATATTGAAGGAAAAAGAATTGAATATAAAAAGTTAGATGATTACACTGGGATTTACAGTGGCAAAAAAAGAATGGATAGGGGAGAGTATCCCCCAAAAAAGAATCAATCAAAAGAAAGAGAAGGAAATGGAAAAAGATTAGAAAAGGGAATCACGCGAGTAATAGACATAAAAATTATAAAAAGAATTCAGGAGAAAAGATACAATAAATATAAAAAGAAAAATAAGAAAAATAAGAAGTTAAGAGAATGGGATGAAAGGAGAAGATTATTAAGAAGTGGAATTTTGGAGAGACCAAGAGAAAATGGTTAAAAGGGGAAGAATAGTGGAAAGGAGGAAGGGAAATAAGGTATATATTAGTAG
>JANHFM010000760.1:37147-49457 GCA_032468115.1 Grayia smithii
AGTTCTCCGAACTGCTCAAAATTTCCGCTACCGGTTCTCCAGAACCTGTCAGAACCTGCTGGATTTCACCCCTGTATATAGGGTGAATGGGTGGAATTCTTCAGAGGTTTCACTCCAGGAGTCACCATCAACCAGCCTATCAGTGCACTGATGTCCTTTCTTATGAACTGATGTTCATCTCCTTCAGAAGGAGATTTGCATAGAAATCAAAGGACAATAAAGAAGTTATTATGCATTCAAAAGAACCTCTTAGTCCTTGGCATAGAAACTTGTTCATATTTTAAATCTTCCTGCTGTTTCCCCTTTGCTTCCATTTCATTTTTATGATGTTCTGCTGTTGATTTTAGATTCCTTATTTCTTGTGCCTAGGCAAGTATAAAAACACTGTTATGTACTCAAGCGACAATGAGATTACATGTTTTTGGAATGAATGGGAATGATGGAAAGCTGGGGTGGTGGTGAAACCAGCCAAGTTTTTGAGGGCTTTTATGCTTCTTAAAAGTTCTCTTTTACTTGCTGTGGAAAAACAAAATCCTGCAGGCTCTCTGGGCCCTGCAACCAATGCTGATTTTTCAGTCGTTGTGCACTGGAGAGTAAACTTCACACTGAAAGTAGGACGGTTGTAGTTGGAATGACAATTAATGTGCACTGAGCATAATCCCCGTTGGAAGCTGGTGTTTGAATGGAGTTAAGCCCCCTGGCTCTTTCTCTCTCCCGGCCCCCTTTTCCTGCTTTGCCCCTAGGTGTTGGCTCTGGACTGTGGTGGCTTCCGTTTTAATTAGCTTGCCAAGCAAAAGTTTGGTCATTGTGTCCTTTGTTGAATGATCCAAAGGTTGTTCTTGGTCTTTTTTTCCTAATGAAGCTTTTTTGGGGGGGGCTGCAGCATCCTGCATTTTCATCTTGAGATGTTGGAGGCCAGCTGTCCGTTTTAAGGGAAGATTTAATCTGAGGGGGTGAGGAAAGGGCAGGCGGGCCCATAAGAATGGGGGACATTTATCTGCAGAGTTGCTAGCTGAAGGGGGAAAAAACCCTTTGCAAAGTGGCACAGAGCAAGCAAGCATGTTAATCACGTTTTGAGGACTGAAAAATTGAGGAGAGACGGTAGGCGCTAAATCTTGTCTCAAACCATTATGCCAGGCTTCCAGGGTTTGCTTTTGAAACAGGGTTGAAGAACAACAGGGCCCTTCTAAACAGAGACCACAGCCAGCCACACAAACCTGCCCCCTTCCCCTTCGCTCTCTTTGGAAATGTCAAGTCACTCCACTAACAGGCACAAGGGGAGAGGAAAACTTCCAACGGATGTTTTAAAATCAAAATTCGTTACGGCCCGCTGCTTTCTGCACCACCTTTTAATGGCATCAGCAAACATTTGGCCTCTTCCGTGAGTTTGGCCCATGTGCCTCAGGTGTGAGGAAAAATGGTGGCTGACTTCTCTCTTGGCCATACTTTTCCATGAGTCTCTGCAATTGATCCACACACCTGGAAGGTACCGTATTTCCCCGAAAATAAGACCCTGTCTTATATTTTTTGAACCCCAAAATAAGCCCTTGGCCTTATTTTTGGGGAGGTCTTATTATTTTGGGGCGTGTGGAGGAAACCAGAGGAAATGGCGGGGACTGGCTGCGCATGCGTTGAAATATTTTCGGGGAAGGTTTATTTTCAGTGGGGGGTTATTTTAGTGCATGCGCTCAAAAGCTCGATTGGGCTTATTATCAGGGGATGCCTTATTTTAGGGGAAACAGGGTAGGTCTCCCAACACCCAACTCCCTCCTCACAAGCCATGGATTGCTGGGAAGAGGGACTTTTGAGGAGAACTTTAGAAAAGGCTCCATGTGGTGTAAGACTTCTCGCGACTCTTGAAAAAGGACCCATGGAATTATAAGCGTTCACATCTGTCGTTTGGCCAACCTACTAATATGAGTCCCAAAGGTGCTTTTTCAAGAGGCATCTGGACTTTCGGGTCTCCATAGACATCTACTAATACCGAGAACATGCAAAATGCTTCAGGAGCCAAAACTGGAACTCCGGAAAGAGAATTGTGATTGTGTTGCTCTGGCTGAAGTCTGATCCAATCTAATTTGTGGTCTCTTGAGTTAGTATGGAAGATTAGCACAGGAAAATAGGCAGCTGTCTTATATTTCTCCCCAGAGAAATGTGGTAGCTTTGCAGGCAGCCTGTAACCTCCTGGGAGGACAATTTTATTCCCCTCAGTGCAGAGATTTTCAAATGTGTTGAGTATTGTTTTGCACTGTTTCACTTTCACTGAAACTGGGCCAAGGACTACCTATCTTGAAAAACGTATTGTAAAAAGCAGGATCATGTGTCCAGAGGTAGAATTTCAGGAAGTGATAAATGAAAAAAAAACCACACACACACACATACAAGGTCACACTTGTAATTAAACAGTGATACTATTGAGCATATTGCCATTGGGACGTTAGGCAGGGATCCTTCTCAACCTTACGTTACCCTACGACAGTGTTTCTCAGCTTTGGCCACTGGAAGATGTGTGGACTTTAACTCCCAGAATTCCCCTGCCAGCTCTGCCCTACAAATTATTAGCATGGTAACTGAAATTCTTGATAAATTGGATGGACCACAGGATTTCCGGCATGCATGCATGAGAGGCAATTCCTTAATTATGGGGAGAAAAACTGTTCCTGTATTCCTGAGAATCATATTCCTTATGATGCAATACGTTCTACAGGTCAACCCTGGAATGGAAAAGCAATTCATAGTATAGAAGACAGGAAATAGCAACCAGAAGAATGAGGAAGAGGATGATGGAGCCAATTTTAGGAAGCAGGTTGGGAAGATGGAAGGGAGGTGCAGTGTGTACAGGTTGGCTAATAAGAGCTTTAAAAGTCCTAATAAGGATTGAAGTGAGAAGCAAAATGAGCAGATGCAATGATAACAGAATAGCAATGTTGGAAGGGACCTTGGAGGTCTTCTAGTCCAGCCCCCTGCTCAGGCAGGAAACCCTACACCACTTCAGACAAGGGGCTGTCTAGTCTCTTCTTAAAAACCTCCAGGGATGGAGCACCCACAATTTCTGGAGGCAAGTTGTTCCACTGGTTGTTCTAAATAAGCCATCAAAGATTTCTTGGAAACCAGTAGCTAGCTAAAAAGAAAATTGTGAAAAATCATTTGGAGAGAAGCTCACCTACATACTGATCTTTATCCCATGACATGATTGGATTATCCTGGAGAATACCTACCTATGTGGTTGCTAAGAATCAACATGGACATGATAGTACATAATCAGTCAATGTTCTTATGATGGTACACAATCAATGCTACTGTATAATCTGATTTAACGTATCTCAACAGCTTGAGAACCTGATTATCTTTTTCTTAAAATATCTTTCTTGCAGATGATTTAAGAAGTGAAACGGGTTTCCTCGAAGAGTTGGTGGTTGGAAGTGGCGATGCAGTTGAACTTAAGTGCAATACTCTGGACTCACCTGTCTCTCTCCTCTGGTATAAAGACGGTGTTGGGATTTCACCTACCAACCGGACTCATATTGGTCAAAAACTCTTGAGGATTATAAATGTGTCCTACAATGATTCAGGCCTGTACAGCTGTAAGAAGAGGCATTCGGTGGAAATGCTCAGGAACTTTACGGTCCGAATTACAGGTGAGTCAGTAGCAATAAAGGAGAATATTTGTAACTCAAGGTTGAAATGAGGGCCGCTTGGTGCTCTCTGAGCTTGGTGGTTTCTTGCAGACGTTTCATGACCTAACTAGGAAACATCATCAGTGTTAGAATGGAGGAGGAAGGGGGGGAGGAAGAGGGAGAAGAGGAGGACTGTGGGGTCTTTAATGCTCTGAGTTTGGTTGTTTCCTTGCAGATGTTTCATTACCCAAACTAGGTAACATCATCACTAGCTAGAAACCTCAATATTGAAGATGTTACCTAGTTTGGGTAACGAAACACCTGCAAGAAAACCACCCTCAGGTAAGTCATCCATGTCCGTCTTCTGCTTCCTTAGTTTTGTCATTGGACGGCCACAAATGTTTGAATTCCCCCTCAAGTCTTAGTCAAAGTTTGCCTTCAATGAGGGTTCCCTGGTGACTCTTAGAATGGTTCTCCATATCCGGAGCCAGAGGAGGAACATTGAATTGGATCTTTGATGGTCTTTCAGTTGAATGTTTGGATTCACTCCTCTTCCAACTTGCTATTGAAGCAACCTGTCCTTGCCTGCCAGGGTGGCCTATATGAAAGGCCGCTCAGTCTCGCTGGGTAATTAACATTTCACATGTCCCGTGCTGGAGTGCCTGCTTCACCCTGGCAAGACTCAGGACTCTGCCATCTACGTTGAGGAGAGGAGGGACACAATAACCTCTGAATACAGGATCCGTTGTGCCTGTGCCAGCTGGAGATACCGAGGCTGTTACGCCTGTTCTGTTGTGATGCCCTTTTTCTGTTGCTTCACACACAGATTTAATAGCCTCCTTAATGCTAAATTATCCTGGCAGGTTTGGTGAGGGGAAGGTTTGCCTCTTATTGGTGGATTTGTCTGAAGAAAAATGCACAATTGGTATTGCTTTACAGGGCGAAGTGTCAAAGGCTTCCAAGTCGTTAAATATTTACACTTGTTCAATCCGTCTGCATCACAGTTCAGATTAACCAGTTCCCTTACCTCTTTGTGAATTTTAATCCTTTTATTGTTTCACTATGTGTATGGCGCTTCTTCCTGGTAAGTCTGGGTTCCTTTTGACAGCTAGTTTTTGACAGTAAATAGAGGTTATTGCCATTCCTTATGTTTGTGTTCGCACAAGTCTCTTGATCCTACTTAAAGGCTTGTTTGTGACCTCAGCGATGTGAGTTGGTACTTTGGTCAAGCTCTGCTTTGATCGAAAGGATTAATATATAGATTTCTTACATGCTCTCGGATAAAGTCAGTTCTTTCTATGAGTGACAGTAGAGTGTACCATTTTTTTAAAATTGATTGAATGCATTTTAGTAAGTAAAGGAGCAAAGACAAAGAAAGGGGCAGGATTGGAACTGAATTACAAATCAATCTCATTTTAGTTTGTATTTATTGATTAGATTTTTAATCCATGTCTCCTCCAAGAATTCAGAAGAGTAGCCCTGCCTCTTCCTAATTTCTCTCTGTGAGATAGGTTGGGTTTGAGAAATGAGGGCCTCTGGTGAGCTTCAAGGCTGTGGGCGTAATTTGGGTGGGGTCTCCAGTCTGTTAGTCCAACATATGATCCCTCTACCACATGGGTTCATGTAATTCTCCTTTGCACCTGTAATATTTCTCCCTTTCAGCATATTAAAAAGCAGAATTCAGGAGCAACTGTTGGAAAAGATGCCAGGAGATATCTTGCACCTGGAGCTTCACATTATGCACCCTTGAATTCTAAGCTAAAATAAGTTAAATTTAGGCTTATGTTCATGCAGGTTGTAGAATGCACTCTGGAACATGGAAGAAAGGCAGAAGGGATTCAGGGTAGTTGTCTGAATATGCTGTTCAAATCCTATTTTTTATTCTCATTGCAACCCAGCAGGGGTGATAAAAATATCCCACATGAGCACATTCAGACTATTGCCAAACATTCTCCAAGATATCCCATATTTATAGGTACAAACTGGTTATTGTATTAACCTATTTTTAAGACTATAGAGTTCATTTCAAGCCTTCTTTCATGTGTTTACTAGGGCAGGGCATTTTAATAACGTCGTTCTGGAGGTCATGTAAATAATTACAGGGTGGTTTATTAATTTTATTAATCAGTTTATTTAAAAAGGGTACTGATTTAGGAACCGCAGATAATTTGTCCATAACCTGATGCAAATAATTTGAATAGGAAAAGTTTGAGTTTAATTGCCAAGAAACAGTCTGAATCAAACTCTTTTTTTTGAATTCTGCACATTTTTAAAAAGCTCCTTCAAAATCTACCTGATTGCAAAGTAAGATAAGAAAGTCATTTTACCCTTCCCAAAATATTTACCTGCAATTTTAAGAAGCAGATGACCCCATAATGAAAGCTCTTCATGGTAAAAGGGTCATCATTATATATTTCTATTAATGTTTCCATTTACAATATATATTTGCATTATTGCACAAGTATTGAAACTGATCACCAAGCCAGCAGGATCTCCAATAACTTCTCAGGAGTTCAGCCTGATTAGATGAAAACTTAAGTTCTGAACTTCTTTATTTCATACACTTATTGTTCTGTAAACTGATTTAAAGTACTCTTGTGGAATGAAAAGAGGGTATTTCACACTCTCAATTCCTCCAGAAGCTAAATCCAGTGTCATCAGATTTTTTCCTTCCCCAAACACTCAGGAAGATACCTGGATCATCGGAATACTTCTTCATTCATTTGCATTAGAATGGAATAAAGGCATGCTATAGGGTTTCCTGCCTAAGCAGAGGGTTGGACTAGAAGACCTCCGAGGTCCCTTCCAACTCTGTTATTCTATTCTATGCAAACTTACCAGTGGAGAATGAGTCCTAAGAATTTGGATACCAAGTGAAAACAAAAGACCAAAAAAACAGCCAAAACTTTTAATACACATAACTAAGAAAATTATTGTTACAATCCAGTGACGTGAATCCGAATAGACTCCAAATCAGGGGTGGGTTCTACTTATCTTCACCACCGGTTCTCTTCATGCACACGCTTTGTGCGTGATCGCCACGCGCATGCTCGCTTCGCTTGCACGCGCGCCGAACAGGCGCTTCGTGCATGAGCGCTAGAGTGTTTACCAGCTGTAGTGCTGCTTAGAGGGGGAAAAAAGCCCTCTGTGCATGCACAGACCACTTATGCCTTGGGAAAAAAAGAAGAAAAAAAACGGTGTGGGGGGAAAAATGTGGGTGGGTGGGCCCAGCTCCTGGCCTCAGAGAACTGGTTTGGTGACGTCATATCGTCACTGCTACTGGATCGCGTAAACTGGGCCGAACCAGGAGCAACCCACCACTGCTCCAAATGATAAACTATTGAGATAGTACATGCAAGAATAACTACGCCTTGCATTTGGGCAGGTTTCAAAACCCGTCGCTACTGGTACGCTCATGGGCACGTGTGCGACGCTTCTGCACATGTGCAGAAGTGTCCGGGTGGGTGGGTGGAGCCTCCCAGTACCGCCGCTACCGGTTCGCCCGATCCAGGGCCAACCGGTAGCAACCCAGCACTGCTTCTAGTTCAAAAAAGGTTTATGCATTCTTTGATAGATTTGGGTTTTTTAATTTCCCATTCTCTTCTCTTCTGATCCTTTACAAAGTGGCATAGAATCTTGTACAAAGAGACTTCCCTTGAATGTAAGATTTATGAATTGAGGTAGGCCAAAGTTAAGCCAAAGTTAAGCCACGTCCCCAGCTCTTTCTCTGCCTTAAACCGCATCCTGCAGGTGAGGTGAAGGCGATTGAACAGAACCGCCCTCTGTTTATGAATGAGGACAGGAGGCGGAAAGAATGAAGAGGCCTATATACACTTCAGTTCCTTATTTAGACAAAGGATTGGGCCCCTCATTGAATGTTCAGGCCAAGAGGAATTGGAGCTGGAGCAACCGGCAGCTTAATATATTTGGTAAATGGTGCGAGACAAACCAGGAGCCAAAACCCATTATTGCCGCTGAATGAAGAAGATTTATACAATCTGAAGAGAAACCAAACTCAGAGTGGAAGCAGAAATACGTGTCTCTATTTGCAGCCCACCGTTTCTTCAGAGTTCGACCTCTCTTAAGCTGGCTGCAGTCTTTCAAAGGCTCGGCTGCTGAAAGAAGGAGAGGCAGCATCAGGAGGGATGGAGTCTAACAGGTGACTTGTAGCCCTCAACAGCCTGAGGCGAAGACTGTAGCCTCAACCTTGACTAGTGCCAAAAGCCCAACTTTGTTGTCGCATGCAGCCAAACAACCGTTGTGGACACATCTAGGACCTTCCTTAGCCTCCAAAATGCCCCTCCCTTGCTTATTCAGAAAACAGGTTTTCGGCTGGGTCTGGATGGATATAAGGCACCCCTGTAGTAGCAGAGGTGAGGTTTTAGGGTGGATCACCTGAGTTTACATTCAGACAGCCATCTTCTTCATTTTGAAAGGATGTGGTTGGGGCTATGTTGAAATTCGTGCTTCAGAATAACGGAAGGGGCCTTGGAGGTCCTTTAGTCCAACTCCCTGCTCAAGCAGGAAACCCTATACCTCCTCAGACAAATGTTTCCTTTTTAAACATTTAAAACAGAGGTCTTCAAACTTGGCAGCTTTAAGACTTATTTATTTATTTTTTGAATTTATATGCCAGCCTTCTCCCGAAGGACTCAGGGCAGCGAACAACAACTAAAAACATACAATAACAGTTAAAATCAGTATAAAACCTAATTCAAAATTTAAAACAATAATAATAAAACCCAGGAACAGAATCAGCCCATTTGTTGGAAATGGAGAGCTGGCTGGAGAATTCTGGGAGTTGAAGTCCACAGGTCTTAAAGATGCCAAGTTTGAAGACCTCCGATTTAAAACCGTCTTGCAAAAAGTCAGGAGGCGGAAGGAAACGAAGGAGGACATTTGCAAACACACTGACTGAGCAGGGTTGGCTGTCTCAATCTGCAATTGGTACCAATAGCTTTACATTAGCATAATCTGCTTTTAATGAATTTCCTTGGCTTCTTAAATAGGTCTGTATAAATGATTTTGGATCCTCGAAAAGTCATAGCTGAACAAGCAGCTTTGGGACTGTAAATAAAGGCTTTTTCCAGATTTCACTGGAGAGATGGCATCAAAGAGGAGTGCTGGACAGTGGAAACATGCAATCATAGCCACTTCCCCCCCCCCCAAAAGAAAATCCTGTTTTATTGCTGCATCATGTATCTCATATAATGTGCAAAGTATTGAATCAAGTTAATATTTAACACACAGTAGTTGTTTAATATGGAGTTTAGTAGGAAGTACCCTCTTAGTTTAATTTACAACTTTTAAAACTCCTCCATCTGAGTCCCTGGGGGCATTTAAAAAGTGTGTGTGTGTGGGGGGGGGGACATTTCTGTGGAGAGATAAATAGATAATCCATTTCTTTGGGTGTACTCTGTCTCAAAACACCCATTGTCCGACCATTTCTAATCTCCAGGAAAGAAAGAAAGATGGAAAGCAGATCGATAATGGGGCCATTTTAGGAGTCACAACTGCCCAACTGAGGTCCCACCACTATTTTACAGCCTTGCACAATGCACACCTGAAAAAAAAACACACCCCATCATCTACATTTTGATGCCCTACACTCAGGGCCAACCACTTACCTTTACTACCGGTTCTCTTCATGCATGCGCTTTGCGTGTGATCGCTTCGCTCGCATTCGCGCCGAATGCGCGCCCTGTGCATGCGCACTAACTTCTCTCTTTGAAAAAAACTCAAAACAAGCAATCTGCGCATGCGCAGAGCAGAAAAAAGTAAGTACAGGCGCTTGGGTGGGCCCAGCTCCCAGCTACAGAGAACCGGTTCGGTGACATCACACCGTCACCGCTACCGGATCGCGTGAACCAGGCCGAACCGGGAGCAACCCACCACTGCTACACCGGTGTTTCCCAGCTGGGATGACTTCTACTCATGCGGACGTTACTTCCCAGAGTTCCACACTTGGGATGGCCAGAATTCTGGGATTTGAAGTCCGGACAGCTAGAACTTTCACCGGTTGGGAACCCTTGCCATCTTCCAAGATAACCCGGTTCATAAATTAATCCTGCCCGCCCATGATGAGGAGGTTTTCCATGGAGAAAACCATGATGGCCCTTTGGGTCGAAGGCTTCTGCTTCGTTGGTCTTAACTCATGAGTTCACACGTCCCTCAGCAGAAACCCCAGGGAAGTCTGCCTTCCGTCTTCTTTCCATGTTGCTCCATGCCAAAACTACATTGATTGGCTTATGATCTGCCTGACTCCAGCGAAAGTAAACAGGAATGGGAAGATAAGCACCAGGGACAGGACAAGACCTTGAAGCTGAGTGGGACAATCCCAGGATCTCCGACGTGGAAGATAGCAGGGAAGCCACCCATAATATGTACTCGAGTCTTGATTTAATCACTTTATCAGCTCCATGGGGGAAGGGCTCTTTGTTTTCACAGATTTCTTGAGAAAATTGAGAAATTGAGAGAATGAGTGACGTGATCAAATCTACTGGATTTTGTTTTTCCAAATCTTTAGGGCAGAATAATGGAATAAGAGCTGGAAGGGACCTTGGAGGTCTTCTAGTCCAACCCCCTGCTCAAGCAGGAGACCCTAAACCTTTCTAGACAAATGGTTGTCCAGGCTCTTCTTACAAGCCTCCAGTGAAGGACGACCCACAACTTCTGGAAGCAACTTTTCTTCCACTGATTAATTATTCTAACTCTCAAGAAATTTCTCTTTAGCTCTAGTTTGGATCACTCTTTAATGATCTACCCGTTAATCACTTAATTAAAATTCTTTTGTTTGACACCAACTGCCACTGTAACTATTCCAAAACGTTTTGCAGCAAGATTGTGCCGTAATTCAAAAGGATCCCAGGCAGAGCAGGCAGATCTGGAATCTTCCCTTTCCTCTTGAAACCTGATCTCTGCGGAGAGGAAGCCTCTGGTGCAGGCAAATCAAACATTACATTACATGGGGGGGAAAAAAGGAGGTAACTTATAGTCCCAGGCAAAAGAACAGAGGTGTCCAAATAAAAGTTGTCCTATTTAGGTTACCAATCTCCTTTTTTGGTAGCATCAGTGTCCAAAGCTGGAAGTTCGCCAGGACTTTAAGTACATCTTAATGAAGCTTAAATTGCTTCAGCTTCTAAATGACTGTTTCAAACCAAGAAAAATAATGCTTAATTAAAAAATGCTCCGTGGAAGCCTTTTTACTTTGTATGACATAATGGAACCGTGACTGTACAGAGAGAGAAAAGAAATACTATATAAATAATATGTTGCTGGCACGCCCTTCCTAGGAACGCTGAGGTTTCTTAATAAATATTTCCAAAGCCTTTTCAAGCAAACACGTTCACATGTTCTCAATAGGCAGCTGTAGAAAAGAGTTTCAGGCGACAATACAGATTGAAATCAGCCCAGATACTTGGACTGAGTATTTGCAGGGAATTCTAATGGTTTCCTTCATGAAAAGAATGTTTGTGCTGAACATGGACAAAAAAACACAGACCCTCTTTAAAGCTTATTCCAGTTTTGGAAAGCCAAATCACAACAATATGCTAACCAAATGGAAAGCCTCTAGCTGAACAACTTGTGAGTTAGAATGTTTATAATTTTGATTTAATTTTATTGTGCCTTATTTAATTCTATTCTTTTGTAGGTTGGTTTTCTAAGTTGTGAGAGGCAGGGATCTGGCTATTGTTGTGCAGTCAGTTTCTCTGAGAAGCAGGTAAAAAGAGGATACACAGGGGAATTAAAAAAATAAAAATGAAATGGGTGGGGAAAGAAGGTGGTGGGCCGATTTGAACCCTGAATGGAAGTTTCAGTCTAATATTGGCTCAAAAGCGAAGGTGCTCTCTAAGACACAGGCCAGGGCAGGCTAGAACATAAAACATAGAGTTGGAAGGGACCTTGGAGGTCTTCTAGTCTAACCCCTGCTTGCGGACAACTGTGCTTTAAAATCCGGTTTTGGTGTTCTGATGATTGCAAAAGTATGTTCAGAATGTTATTTTCAGAAACGATTCTCACCTGTTTTCCTTTCCCTTTCAAGAATCCCCATCATCGGGTGATGACGAAGATGAAGATGACGATGAAGATGATGACTCTGAAGACAGAGGTAACTATCATGAAGAGAAGCAAAGCTTGATAGAGCCACATTTATAAAGGCTAGTCCTGAATCAGATCCTTCCAACAAAGCCTTTTCTATTTTCCTCTGTTGGGAATTCCTGGGTGTTAAGACCAAGTCTGTGGTGCTGATTTTCAGCCCCCTGGGAGAAAATAATCGCTCAGAAGGAACACCCAAAGGGAATTTAGAGCAATCCTCTTCTCTTCATGAAGTTCCTTCTTCCTTTGTCAAAGGGATGGATGGACGGACGGATGGATGGATCGATGGAAGGAAAGGAGGGAAGGAGGAAGGAAGGAAGAGATGGCAGATGGATGGATGAGGAAGGAAGGAAAGAAGGAAGATAGCAGAGGGATGGATGGATGGAAAGGAGGAAGGAACAAATGAAGGAAAGGAGATGGCAGATGGATGGATGGATGGATGGATGGATGGAAAGGAGGGATGGAGGGAGGAAGAAGGAAGGTAGATGGCAGGTAGGTGGATGGATGGAAAGGAGGAAGGAACAAATGAAGGAAAGGAGATGGCAGATGGATGGGTGGATGGAAAGGAGGGATGGAGAGAGGAAGAAGGAAGGTAGATG
>JANHFM010000766.1:0-13377 GCA_032468115.1 Grayia smithii
GGCAAATAAATTTTAAAAATAAATAAATAAATAAATAAATAAATAAATAAATAAATAAATAAATAAATAAATAAATACCTTTGAAGAATGAAGAGCTGTCATTTGATTTATTTCAATATTGGACTCTCACCACAAGATTTCTGTACTTTTGGAATTTTCAGAAATTTTTTTTTTACTTTTTCTTTTAACATTGGATTAAAATATATAGAAACATTTAGAAAATATCCCTTTGCTATCCTTCTGCTTCAGTGTTCTTTGCTCCCAGATCTAGTTTCACAGAATAAGGAATGGCTGAACCATGGCTCAAACCTAAGAAGATACTATTGGGTAGTATGCAGCTTCTAGTTGAAAGTCTCTCTAGAAAGCTTGATGAGATGATAATGATATCTAACTCTGGATAAAGACATACAAAAAGACTTTGATCCAGTTCCAGACTAAAGCGATGTTCTTCCAACTGGAGAAGAGTAGATTCCATCTGTTTCACTGAAATGTAAGCCTGCATATCCCTATAATATTTAGACTTTGATTGAATGGGGAAGTGACAAATTTTATTTGGACTTTGATGGGAAGATACATTTATTGTGGAAACTGAATCGATTATATTTAATTAGAGAACAATTGATAAGAGATGGTATTAAGAAACAAACATGGATATTTGATTCATGATAAACTATTTTTAACTTTTGGGATGATTTTGGATAAATTGCCATAGTAAATTTTTTATGTATGGATTACAGTAACTGTTTGTTAACATAGAGTTTTGAAATCTTAATTTTGTTTTGTGTTAATATTATTATTTTTCCTGTTAACTATTTTGCAATTAATATAATATATATAGAGGACAGATTGATGACTTGAAAATAGATTTATTAATTTAAAAGAAGGGGAGTTACAAGGAGTGGAAACCAATATCGTAGTAATGTATTAATCAGTATTCAATTAGGAGGGACAATATTCTTCTTTTTTGTCCTTTTTTTCGATTTTTTGGAGTTTTAATCCTGTTAAAATAAAATAAAATAAAATTTTAAATGTTAAAAAGTTTAATGTTAAAATTTTGAATAAAATAAAAATAAACAGAGGAAAAAGAGAGAGAATTACAAACTTCTATCAAGGAAATTACATAGATGTGTCCAAAATTTGGGCAGCACTCAAAAAGATGTTATCACTTTACGTTGTTAATATAGTTGAAAAAGCCAACAATATCAAAATGCCTTATGAATATCACTAATTTACTATAAAAAGTTTAAGCAAAAAAGTGTTTTATAGTAGATAGTACTCTGAATTAAAAGCAGAACATGTAGTCATTCTGGACCAATTTTTACAAAGCTCCAATTCGAGTTTAGGCACAGAATCTGATGGATGGGGATGGAATTTCAAATGAATAAATGCAACTTACCATAATTATGACTTGAGGAGAAATGGATAGAAGGAAAGCAGTAAAGGGATAGCTAATAAAAGCGGTAAGCTGTTCTCTATTCTCAGGCAGCCTTAGTTATTAATTAAGATTCTACCATGTTGATGTATTAAATAGTCAATCAATAGCTGTGGTGCTTTGACATTTCATTTCTTTGCAGGTTGGTTTTAATTTGATGTGATTCAGCTGGGCAGGCATTGCTCTCTATGCGTCAGTCTCCTGTGATAGTTGAGCTCTGAGATGAAAAACTATGCATTCATTGCCCAAAAGGAGAGAACTGACAAAAAGAACTCACCTTAAACTTTCTTTAATTCATGTGGCAGAAAGAGTAGCAAGCCAAGCAGAGAATATTAAATGCTGAATGGCATAGACAGTTAGTGCCAAAGGGTGCCCAAGCAGAGTTAATTCCGTAATTAATATTGATGTATCGTAGTATTAAAATATTTCCCTATTACAGTGTTTCATTAAGGCCATCTAAACACTTTAAAATATGCATTTGGCTTGGCCAATATAAGCTCAACCAAACCAATTGATTTAATACTGACTTAAAAGCATAACTAGTTTGGGATAAAATATCAATTATATTTATAAAAAGTTGTATCTTTACCTCCATAATTTACTTGTGAGCCATTGAATCATTGTTCCAGAGATACTTCCCTACCTAAACATAGAAAAAGGATAACCATGACATTGGAAGTGGGAATGACACCTGAGTTCCTGCCAGCCTCCTGCTGACCTTCCTTGTAGGAAGGTGGCAGGGAGCATTGAAAATGATTGAAAATGATGATCTCATTGCTGCAATTAACTGTCATTGCCCAGAAGCGTAGCAGCACTGGAATAGCCACCAACTTTGCAATTTTCAGTCACATGGGAGTTACAGACATTTTGAGGCATTATATAAGGATTTCAAAAATTGTTGCCGTATGATGTTCTATTTCACCCAATTTAAGATAACAAATAATGGCAGAATCTGATGCCCAGTTGAGGGGAAGAGTGAAATGACTGAAAAGCCTAGAATCACTTGTAGGGAGGAAGTGGCTGAAGGGAGATACTCCATGAAACTGCAGTGTTTATTTGTCTGGTGATATTCCAGTCTATAGGCAAACAGCAATAAGCATACCACTCTGATCAGCTCTTTGTGTTGCTTCTGGTTCTTGGTTCCTGACACAAATAGGCATGAGGGTTTTAGTAGTATGTAGATTGGGCCTTTTTGGCAAATTTCCTATATAAAATAACTCTACAGGTTCTCTCTTCAAATGAATTCTGGCAGTGCTTTCTACCTCTTCATTTGACTTAGGCAGACAGTCATGAAGGTATTGTTTCAATTTTGGGAATAGGTAGAAGTCATATGATGTCAAATTTGGACAATGGAAGATATGATAAGGCAGTAGTTAATAAATTGTAAAAAAAAATTGGATGACTTGTGAGAAGTGAGGCCTGGTGTCATGTTGCAACAAAGTTTTCTTGTATTTCTGAACTTACCTTAATATTTTTTTCAAGGTTTTAAATGTTGCAATTGTTGAGAAAAAATCTGGTCCAGTTCTTATTCTAAGCTGGGAGAAAGATGCAGAAAAAATTAACTGAAGGCAATTGCAATTGGAAAGGAGCGTTCTATTTATTTGGTAGCCAGAAACTGACAAAATAGGATTGAGAGTAGGTGGGCTTTTCTTGGGGGCTTTGTGATGCAGGTTCCAGTGCAAGAATATGTCTTTTAATATTTTAATGTCTAGATTGCTAGATTCCTATGGGGTCATGTAGGGTCATGGCTGGCACTATAGACGAAACAGGAAATGCAAATCCTAGGTCTTTTGTTTGTCTGAACTAATCTTGTCAATTTCAACTCCTTGCCTATTGTGTTGCTTATTTGGAGTTTCTGGTTGCTCTTTGTTTATGAACAGAATGGCCTCGCTTTCTGAACAGATACAAAATATCCATTCCTAAAGACTAGCCTCTTTAGGCTTCTGCTTGAGGCTCTTTTCCTATAGCAGGAAGACTGGGGTTGCTTTCTGCCTTTAGGAAGATGCTTCTTCTGTTCTCCTTTAAGGGAAATATTCTATTTTGCCTCTTTTAAATATTAAGAATGAAGGATATTTTATTTTGGGGAGGGAGGCTTTCCTACTCAATGTAGAACTGTGAGGCAACAATGATACCAGGTTCAAGGATATACATATCAATAATACCATTTGTGCACTATGAGTTTTCTTGATAAAATCTGGGGTTAATTTGCACCTCCTCCCCCATGTATACAAAAGTGAAAATTTGGGATAATATTTTGCCACTAATGCTTTATTTCTGGGTCATAATAATGAATCCTTTCACAGTCCAAAATTCAATCTAGGCATGTTGCTCAAGACTAATGAGGAATACTCGTTGCAGGTTTCCATTCCACATAGTTGCAAGCCTTTTCTTTTCACAGCATCTTCTTATCAACTGAAGTAAAAGAACAGAAACTAAAGAACATGATTCAACTTTCAGTGAACCAGTAGTGCCATCTGTTGGTGTTGTATAACATTACAAGCATTTCTTTTCAGTCAAATCTTATAATATAAAAACCCCAAGAGCTCACTCTATTCATTAACAAAGAATTATCTTCTTTTCTGTGACATCTGTGGCTTGATTACCAGCAAAGATTTTGTTCAATGGTTTTGAAATCATGTCTGGCAGCTGGTCCTAACAATCTGAACTTGTCTAGAGTGGATAGGTGTTCTTTTACCATTTTCTTGTCTTTTTGTTACTTATATACCTGTTATGTTTTTGTGGTACTATTTTTGACAGGTTAGTGAATTTTTTGCCGAAAGGCAAGTACGAATTAAGCAGTTCTTCTTTCTGTTACCTCCTTGCAATCTCCTCCCATTAGTAGACAGATCATTTTTTTTAACTTTTTTCTTATTTTTGATACGTTGAAAGAAATTTTAAAAAATATTTTTGATAGTTGTTGCAAATCTTAGTTCATTCTGAGCCTTAATTTTCCTGACTGATTCCTTGCAGATTTGGGCTATTTGCTGGTATTCTGATTTAGTTATATGTCCCTCTTTCTATTTTTTTATACATGTCCTTTTTGTCTCCTAGTTTATCAGAGAGGTCCTAATGCAACCATCCTGACTTCATCTGGAGTTTCTTACTTTTCTTTCTCAGTGGCATTGTGTTAGATAAACACATTTTTCACAATTTCCCAAGCATCTTGAGTTATCTTTCCCTTTAAGATTCCCATCAACCGGCTCTTTTATAAACTGTCTCTTGATTGATGAGATCAGGTCTTTAAAATCTAAGATACTATTTTGACTTTATTTCAATTATTTGTGCCTGCATTATAATGATAGTTTATTATATTCATTTGTTATGCTCACATATACATCCACATAATTTCTCCAATGTGATTACTGATCTGCAACATATCATACATGATAGCAAAAAATTAAAAGTCTCTTTTAACTATTGGCTGTCAGCTAGTTTGCTCATATTTTTGCAACTGAGATACAGTTGCTATACAGGTGTTGTTGACATTTCATCCCCTCATGTTGGATGATTTCACCCAGCAGTTTCATGTAGACATTTAAGAAGAGCAGAGAAATAATTGTCACCCCACAAAGGAGCAGCTGTGGGTTCGCCTGTCACTCCCTATTAACAATGTACAGGTAATCCTCAGGTTATGACAGTTCACTTAGTGACTGTCAAAGTTATGCAAGTATTTATGTCGAGGTATTTATGACACATTCCTGAAATTATGAATGTTGGAGCAACATGGCAGTCATTCACCCTTGTGAACAAGCACAGAGACACTGCAACATTCACTCTGCCTATTCCTCCCCTTCTCCCCACAATTGCTTCGTCCCTCCCATCCTGCCACACGAAACTCACTTACCTTATGAAGATCCATTTCCTCTCTGCCATGGTTTCTTTGAGAGAAGGACAATTTTGTTTCCAGCATCCAATTGGCTTGGAAACCCTTTTTGTGTGCTGAAATGTTCTGGGCATCATGATCTCATGGCCCAAAGTCCCACAAGATCGTGGCACCCAGAACATTCACTCTCCATGCAAAATGTTTGCAAGCTGATAGGACACTTTGAGTCAGTGCAATTTCACTGCCTCAAAGAGTGCTACGGCTTGCAAACATTTTGTGGTAAGACGGAATGTTCTGGATACTGTGATTTTGTGAGACTTCAGACTGTGAGATCATGGCTCCCAGAACATTTCACTTTTGGTGTGAAGCACTTGTAAACTGACAGGACACTTTGAGGCAGTAAGATTTTGTGATCTTGGGCAGCAGAGAGGGTGGAGAGGAGACAGCTCACTAGATCTTCACAAGGTAACTGATCCAGTGCATCAGGATGGGGGGGAAACAATTGCATGAGGTATCAAAGTGGGTCGGGGGAGGTGATCTTAAGCAGGTGGCCACACTAGGCTCCCCATGGCATTCCCCACCGTGAAATACTTGTGTGCACTGAATGACATGCATATTCAATTAGCAAATGCATGGGTGACAGCATGGAGTTTTCACATTCATTTTAGTAATTCACTCCAACGAATCCTTGGATTATGAACATAATTGTCAGGTTCCATTACATTCGTAACTTGAGGACTAATTACAGAAATGATAAAAAGCAGCTTCAATTTATCAGATGAAATTTTGATTTAGCAGGTAAAAAATTTGATAGAATTTGAAGGCTTCTAACTGGGGGTTCATTACATCAAAGATTTACTGAATGCAGTAAAGCTCGTTTCTGTTCGGCTATTTGTGTATTTGTGGGGCTAAATAACAGCTCCGTGGATAATTGTATTTATAATGTAGTTATAATTCTGATCCTAAGTTGATGTTTATTTCAAAGTTAGCAACCGAGACCACACTCCTTTCATTTTTTTCATCACTGTAACACTCTTTATGAGAAGCTTTATCATCATTCAAGAAAGTTGGTTTGTTTCTGGAAAAAAATGTAACCATGTTTACTTAATAGTATATTTTAACATATATTAGAAGCTTGCAGTGAAAATTCTTTCCCAATAAGCTTTCAGCATGAAATGACATACATTCAGTAATTATATGCATCAGTGCATTAAATGGGCATTTGGTTCTGAAGAAATAGCATGGCTTTGGCTTGCAGAAAAATGGACCTGGCATGCAGAAAAATAGCTTCTCATTTTTTTCAATCAGCTAATTATCATTTCTTACTTCTTAGTGTTTGATAATTAATTAACCTACATGAGTTTCTAAAAGGGAGAAGGCAATTGAATAAAATGAATAAATAATGGGAACATCATTCTGTATATTAGTACTTCTTGTTTTATGTTTTTAAGAAAAGGAGAGCTTGGCTGAAGTATGTAGTCTAGACAAGAGAATTTCATTTATTCCATTTATCATTCAAGTTCATTCTTTCTTGTTGATAAAAAATAACTGGCATCTTTTTCATTGTGTGAATAATACTTATCAAAGGAACTTGACTCCTCTATCTCTTCCTTACAAGTGCCAAATGTTCAGAAGACTTATTCAATGTCTAACAGAATATTCACCTTTTTAAAATTTCCACATAGCCCAATTAATTTTATTGACTGCTAATTAGGAAACAAAGGGAGAAAATATGAAAAAAGGAATAAGGAAAAGGGCAAAATAAAGTTTAAGAGCCCTGAAAGCTAAGCAATCTGTCATTTATTCAAGGTGTTCAAGACTACATTTTCCCCCACTTAAATGTCTTTTGTAAGCAATTTTAATGAGTATTTATAGGAAGAGGAAACCATGACATAAATATTATAATACGGATGTTTGGTGATAAAAAGCAACTCAAACAGCCAAATTTTCTGGTCTGCATCCACATGGCTGGAATCCAATATGGAATTCATAGACAAAAACAAGCAACATGAAGCTAATTTAGTTTGTTAATTCTGTACAAAAATTGCCTGGAATCTCAGAAGAATAAAATGAGAATTTCATCACAGGAAAAAATGATAACTGAATAAAAGTCATTAGAATCAGAACTAGTATGATGGTGTGCTTATTCTAATCTGTAGTACATATTTAGTTTTGAGATACATTTTTTAAAATTTTGGTTTTAATGTGAAGTGTAGCTGTTTTCTAAGCTCTGTTTAAAGAATCTAATTCCTCTTTTGGCAAATCAAGCAGTGGTGGGTTGCTACCAGTTCACATCAGATTGGGCGAACCGGTAGCAGCGATGGGACGCTCTGCCCACCCGCCTGGATGCTTCTGCTCATGCATCTGCATGAGTGAACCGATAGCGACGGTATTTGGAACCCGTCCCTGAAATCAAGGGAGTCATCTTGATCAAATATGGTCTAAAGGATATTGTATTCAGTGTTGGCACGAGCAGTCAATGATTGTGGAAGAAAGTTCATTAGATTCAATAGACCATAGAATCTGGCAATAGAAAAAGTCTTCTGACTGTTAGCTGAATCCAATTATGGGCTGTCCTCTCTTAAAGTGATTTACAGGGCATAATATTAGTATTTGTAGCACTATTACTTTTTTTTTTTTTAGAAAAGTCACATTGATTTTAGTGGGTTAATTACCTCCTCCTTTAATTATTTTATTAAGTTCTGGATTTTCTTTTCACATTAAATTTTTATACCTCATACTTTTCTTTTCTTTTTTTTGTTTGTGAATGAACTGACTAGAAAAAATAGTTTCCTGGAATCAGAAAAAAGCAAATATAAATGTTTTTTTGTCAGGAAGCTTTTGCTTTATCAGCCTATCATCCATTGCCAGCTGTTTCAGTTTTCCTTATAGTTGGGCAAACCCTGCCTAAAACAACAGAATCATTTTTTTTCATGTTCCTGTTTTATTGTCTCCTTCATTTGGACAATGTCAAAAATGCCGCTCCAAGGAAGAAACATAGCACTATTATTGGCTTTTTTTGTCAATTTAACATAAGGAGAAAGCTGAGCTGGAGGTTTCCGTATAGTTTGTGATTGCTGATCAGAGGAAATGCAAGTTGGGAAGTTATAAATTATATTGTGTGGAGTGAAAGAAAGGAGAAAAATGTGGAAAACATGTAATGCAAATGCAGAATCACAAAAGGAGAAGAGAATTGAAAGGTGATTCAGTGCAATTCCCTGCCATATAGGACAGTAAGCTATTAGTGTTTGTGACAAATAGGCAGAAAATGAGAGCACATTACTCTTTTACAAATCTGATTGTTTCTTCAAATGTTTAATCAAAATCTGTTCTCTAATCATTTCTACCTCTTGGTAGAAGGTTTCCTCTGAAGCAAGAGAAAGCAGCTGGGCTCTCTTTGTATGATAGTTCTTCACAAATTTGCAATCATCTTTCTCAGTTTATTTTAGCCCAGTGTTTTTCCAAACATCACTTCGAATATAGCATCTGAATTCTTGGCTGCAGTTCATTCTATTTTATCTTCCAAATTAATTACAAAAAAACTTTTTTTTTCAAATTAAGTTTTATTTTTTTAAACCTGTAAAAAGTACTTATTACTTTGATATTGGGATTAGTAGGAATAGTAGTAGTAACAATGGTAACAGTAATAAAAATTTGTAGAGCACTTCCAAAGCTTAGAATCCTTCATAGTCTCCTGCTTTGAGCCACTGTTCTGAAAAAATGTTTTCCACTTTAATTAATGCATCTATTTCAGTAGGTTAAGTCAATCAAAATTGGGATAAACTGAAGCACTTGCTCTTTGAAGATTTGCATAGTCATAATTTCCTTTTGGCACAGTTATTATCTTTTAATGTGAACATAAATTTAAAACATATACCATACACTCAATAATGACTTTAACACGAACTCAAACCAAAGAAATAATAGAAATAATTTTGTTTTTTCTGTATTTTGAATGAGCGGTAAAAAAATGGAGCTGTTGATAAGCAGTCAGACAGGCACAAATCCGAGAGGCCGAAGTATTAAAAAAAAAAAAAAAGAAGGAGGAAAACTACTGTTTCTGGAAAAATGTAGAAATAGAAAAAGTTAAGTGATTATAAAAAAGATTTGGTACAATATATTTCTAGCATTTCAACTCATTTATCAAATAACTTGTTTAAAATAAATATTTATATGAATGTAACAAGGCAAAACAAGTTATACATAAAACATATGAACAATATATTATTGCATAAACAAATTAAATTATGTTCTAATCAGCATTCATACAACCTCATATATTTCACACTTGTTTTATACATGTGAATTATTTAATTTGTTTTATACATGTGAATTATAAAAATAATTATGATCTTTTTATTTATTATTTGATGCAATTGTATCACAACTTTCTATCAAATTTAAATAATCCACTAAAATGTTTCCTTATTCAAACTTACTATTTTTCCTTAATAAATTTGGTCTAGAAGGATGATACATCCTTTGCTTTAATTAGTATCACAATTAATTTCTCATTCCATTTTATTAAAATGAGAATTGGTGTCATTTTTGACATTAAATATTTATATCTTTGTGCAGTATGAATATATTTAGTTGCAGTACATCGATGCATACCAAGTTACTTTATGTTCAGATTTCATTTGGTATTATGGTATATTATCTACTGATATTTATGATTATAATAAAATGTAGAATATTTTTATAATCATGGCTGCTTCCTACAAGAATTTTATGAAGAATATATTTTAAAATACAAACAACTCTGCTAATTTATTGATAGCTGGTCTCGTATTTGAAAGTTAAATGAAATTTGAATTTCAGTGTACATAGACAAAGAGCAATCTAAGCTTTATCATAGATGCAAGAGCGTGTAATTGAACAGAGCAGGATTATCTAAGAATAAATTTCATCTCTGTTTTAATGAAAAACAAAATTTGAAATACCTTACTTGTTTATAACCTAAGTGATCTTTTACTTATTTTAAATTAAATGTCATAACAACTGTCATAAGGTAAGAAAACAATGGTCAGAGACACTGGAATATTTATCTTAAATGTTTACTCAGTTCTTCCACATCCTGGTATAAGCTATATTCTTAAGAAAGTTTTCTGAATAAAAGGTAGGAAGTTACAAAATCCCGTTTTTAAATAATATTCTGAGAGATAACATTCTTGCCAAGGTCACTGTTAATTTAAATTTTTTATCTGCCTATTACCTGTTTTGTGATAAATTTGCCTATATTTCAGTGGTGGGTTTCAAATTTTTTTACTACCAGTTCTGTGGGTGTGGCTTTGTGGATGTGGCTTGGTTGGCATGGCAGAGGACAGATACTGTAAAATCTCTATTCCCTCCCCAATCCAGGTGAAATTTACTGCAAAATCTCAATTTCCTCCCCATCAGCTCGGACTCAGGAAGTAGAGAATAGATGGGGGCTGGGCCAGTCAGAGTTGGTATTTATTGGTTCTCCAAACTACTGAAAATTTCCGCTACCAGTTCTCCAGAACTGGTCAGAACCTGCTAAAACGCACTTCTGTTGTATTTGTAATATGATTGACTTTCAAATTCTACATTTTAATGTACATTTTTAATTGTTTAATTTCAATTTTAACTATGCCTTGTTGACAGCAGTTCATTGTTAAGGATTGTGCTTCTAAATATATCTGTTATTGACTATTTGGCCTTTAAACATCTTAAAAAGAAAACTTTCATAAAGCATCTCAAAACCATTCATATATTGCATAATGCAGTCTTCTACCTAATATACTATAGAATGTTCTAAAATCTATAGTATTATATTCTGAATCTTTAACAATCTTTAACATTAACAAAACACATAAAATGTGTTTTGAAAAGGAGAAATGTGTTTTGAAAAGGAGAAATGGTTTGCCATTCAATATTTAGTTGGTGATGAATAAAATGTAGATCAGCAGTTTTGAACTTAAATTTCAGATGCAACTCAGTTTTCAGACCAAAACAGAATGATCTATTTTGAACTGAGCCTTGATGAAAATTTGTGTACAGGTTTCCAGGCAATTATAATACATCATAAACTTACTTAAGAGCCATGGTAGTTACAATGCAGTATTGCAGGCTAATTTTGCTGACTGCTAGCAGTTCGATCATTGGCTCAAGATTGATCAACTTTCCATCATTCCAAGATCAGTAAAATGAAGAGCCAGATTGTTCGGGGCAATATGCTGTATACCACCTAGAGAGGGATGTAAAACACTGTGAACCAGGGGTGAAATTGAAAATTTTTCCCTACCGGTTCTGTGGCCGTGGCTTGGTGGGCAGGGGAAGGATATTGCAAAATGTCCATTCTCACCCCACTCCAGGGGAAAGATACTGCAGAATCTCCATTCCCTCCCCTCTTGGGGGAAGGATATTGCAAAATCTACATTCCCACCCCATTCTGGGGCCAGCCAGAGGTAGTATTTGCCGATTCTCTTAACTACTCAAAATTTCCGCTACCGGTCTCCAGAACCTGTTAGAACCTGCTGGATTTCACCCCTGTTGTGAACATTATATAAGTCTAAGTGCTATTGCTACTGCTGTTACTAAATTGAGAAAATTAATGTACCACTATCACATCAAAACCACAATGTGGAACTTAATGAAATAGTAATATATAACTGATAATTGCAGCACATTGGCTAATAATAATTCCCACCCACTGAATATATACCATCCCAGTAATACTATCATCAAATTGGAATTTCTCTAGTGAAAAGGTTCTTTTTTTCTTCAACAGAACTGTATTACAAATTGAAGATATAGTTCATGGAAGAAATAATCAGCACAATTACTATATTTATTTATTTATTAAGTAAGTAAGATTCTCATAAATCCCCAATTTGCCTAGAGATCACTTTAACTTCTCATACATAATCACGTAGGTATCTAACAATAAAATTGCTTTAGAAGCCCTAAATAGATTACGACGCTCTCATTCTAAATGAAATTATAACATATCTTCCATTTAAACAACAATGGTATGCATGTCAGCAACTGAACTTTCCTTTCAGAAATTATTTATGGGCATGCTAGGATTATATATGGTCTATTGTATTGCATATTTGTGCTATGGTAAAGAGCAATAAGCCAATAGCCAAAATGTTTGATACCTATATAAATGAATTACACAGATTATCATCAATGCTATTGTATTTTGGCTATTAATATATAATTCTAAATATAATATATGCTAACTTTAACAGTTACCTGTTAATAACCAAAATACAACTGCACTGATGATAATAAACATTAAGAACATAAACATGGTCCAATATGAAAGATCTGTTATTATATATGTTGTTTGTTCTACTTGCAAACCAAATACTGTAAAAGAAAAATACCTTGGCTAGTGACCATGGGAAAACAATTGAATTAGATTAATACAGACATTAACATAAATTCAGTAGTAGGCAACCCTGATAAAAACTTATTATCTAGCAAGCTACAAGCCAAATCAGATCAAAAAAGTGATTATATTTCAGTGATTGTAGCTTAATCAAAGATTTTGCATGGTTAGGAATATAGGTTTATATCTATATCTTATTCTACTTATATCTATATCTATTTGGAAGCATATGCAAATTCTCAACCTAGTTAAAGCAGGATTTGATGTAGAATATGACATTTTTTACAAAGTTGCTCGTTCTTTGTCACCTGTGACAAACTGTTTAGCTTGCATAGCTTATTTGTGACATTATAAAAACAATCCAATTCTTGGCCTGGTGCTAGGATTGAGTGAATTTTTGGCTTACTAGATAACTTCCTTGTTCTCTGTTTTGCAAGTGTATTTTATTGGTGTCTCTGTAGTGTCTTTCATTTACTTTGAAATTCCTTTGCTATTGAATAGCTGGAATGAATCAATAATTAAAGTTATGGTTATAATTTTATCGATAGTACAGTAGAGAAATAACAGTTAAAATGGTTTTTCTGTACCACATTTCAACATAGTGAATGATTCAAGAAGCAGAGTATACTTGAAATTGTTTGGGACAGCATTTTTATTTAAAAAGTGTTGAAGGGATTTCTGCCTTCATAATAGAATAGAATAGAATAGAATTCTTTATTGGCCAAGTGTGATTGGACACACAAGGAATTTGTCTTGGTGCAT
>JANHFM010000768.1:0-14512 GCA_032468115.1 Grayia smithii
GCCAGCCAGGAATGGGATTTGAGGGTTCTCTGAACTGCACAGAATCTTAGATAGAGGTTCTCCCGAACCCCTGCGAACCTCGAGCAGCCCACCCCTGGCAATACTTACTGTAATAGCTCCCAAAGTGTAATTCATCTTCTCTCAGAATATGCTATGCCATGCAGATAAATCAACAGAGAGATTGAATGTATGGCTTTTTTTTTTTTTTAAAGAAAGAGTGGGAGGGAGAGGAGAAAAAGAGAAAAATCCCTCTTAAAATATCCTATTAATTCCTTTGAAAACAGATGTTTTCATTTGCTGCTCACTAGATTTCATCCAAAGCAATTCCCTAGTAATTTCTTCAAATCACAGTAATTACCTCATTACTTTGATATTAATAGAATTCATATGGCACCAGGCAGCTAATTGAAATTAGCTCACTGCTGTCTTTACTAAAGAGAGATTTACAGGCTCTGAAACTCAAGGCCTAGTCCAGATAATGAGAGTGTCTGCAAACAGGCAGTCAGCTCTCATTCACACAGCTCAGCCTTGGAAAGCTTATGCCTCACATTGGGAAGGTGACCTGTCTCTATTGCTTGAAAAATATAATTTTAAGATTGCCTTTTTTGTGTGTGGCAAAGAAAAAAGCCTGTATTTCTGCTTTTATGCCAGGCAAAGTAAAGTAAAAGTCTTGGTATGAGGGATTGATAATACATGAGAGCTACATTTTGAAAAATAATGATGCCTTAAATAATGTATTTGAAAATAGCTTTGTTTTGAATGATATTTTTGATTTTTTTCCATTTATACTAAATGGTCTGTTCAGTATTGGAGCAAGCAAAACCAAAAAAAGTCACTTAACATTTGAACTTGTTTAAAGTTTGACATTGTTGTGGTCCGCCAGCAGCCTGCGGAGCTGGCAGCAACGTTGGACAGTGAGGAGGTTGGGGAGGAACATGGGCCAGTCCTGGAGTCTGGGGAAGGCTCGGATGAGGGCTCTGCATCGGAGGCAGAGAAAGGGCCATCTGGGAGGTATGTGCTGTCTCCGGAGCCTCCAGAGTCGGACCTCAGCGAGGCAGAGGAACAGGTGTCAGGCTTGGAAACCTAACAACAGGGGGCGCCTGTTCCCAGTGTGCGCATGCACAGAGCTGCCAGAAGGCAAGAACAGTTAAAACAAAAAGGACGACTCGGGAGTAGGTGATTGGCCCCTCCCATGAGACTTAAAAGAGGAGCAAAGGCATGTGGACCTTTGCAGGAAGCAACAGTGTTAATTCTGTTCAGTCTAAAGTCTGAAGCTCTGTTTGATTTTGGACTTTGTGTGGCTTTGCCAATTAGGTTTTTGGTAGCGTGTCAAGGGAGATAAAGGTGGGTGATTATCCCGAAGGACTTATCCCAAAGGACTCTTTACAACTATTTGGGATTCATCTGTGAATGAACAGAATTCACAGCTGTTGCCATAAAAGAGGTTTTTGGGACTACTCGTGTGTTTTACTGACTCAGGAAGCCTAGGTCAGAACAGACATGGCATTTGGTTATTCATACAGCTATGTCTCCTTTTAATTCCAGTGCGACTCCAGTTAAGCTGTACTTAGATTAATTATGATCTGTTAGATATAATGGCATAGCATGATTGATAGGGTCACAGATAATTCATTAATTTTAAACCATGATTTACAAAATATACTGGTTGACTTCTCAAACAACATTTACCCATGGTTAGCTAAAACCATGATTTTCTCAGCTAGCAGTATAGCCAATATATGTCAAATTTCAGTCAGAGTCTGGATTTATACAATATACTAACTAGACAGTTACATATATAGAAATGTAGCTGGCTAGTTGGTGGCTGAATATACTATAACTATAAATATACTATAACCCAGCCCAAGTGGTTATCTTACATTTTAGCATGTTATGTGAACCTAGCTAAATGAATTAATTTTGTAACTGTGGGTTATTGTATTATATCAGGGGTGTCAAACTCCTGGCCTGCGGGCCGGATGCATCACACACTGGCCAAACCCAAATCCAGTTTAGCAAAGAGGAAAATAGTCCTGATATGTCATGTGACACTGCTATGACAATGCTACTTTGACACCCCTGTATTATATGAACACAAAATTTGAGATGTTTCTAGGATGGACTTGAGCTACAGCCTCTTCTACAAGCTGTCCTTGTGCAGCATCAAGCCATCTCAACTTAAGCTGTCATATACGGACTTCTTGCTGGAGATTACAAGTGCTACTTAGTCTGATGTATTTGATGTTCAAACCAGCTATTTTTCTTTTGTAATGTGGAAGTCTTTTGTTCATGCAGTGTTGTAACCTAGGCTTCCTGAGAAAACATATATCACAATCTTAGTCTGAAAAACCTCTTTTATTGAGACGACTGTGAATTATGGTCATTCACAGCCCATAATGATTCACAAACAGTCTCTGAAGATTCCGACAGATGTCTGCTTGAGTTGACCCAGTCTTTCAGGGTAATGTTGATAAGCACCACCTTTATTTCCCTTGAAACATTGCCAGAGACCTAATTGTCAATTAGTTTTACAAGGCCAAACGGAGCACAGAGTCAAATGGACTTCTCAGAGCTTGAATTGACTATGTGAACGTATTGCTTCTTGCAAAAGCTAGACGTCTGTTTGCTCCTCTTTTATGTCTTATGGGAAGGGCCAATCATCTCCAAGAACACTGTTCTTCTGCCTCACTGATGTCAGAGGCTCCGGAGGCAGCACATAACTACCAGATGGCCCTGGCCCCCGTCTCTGCCTCCAACACAGAGCCCTCATCTGAGCCTTCCCCAGACTTCAGGACTGGCCTATGTTCCTCCCCAACTTCCTCACTGTCCAACGTTGCTGCCAGCTCTGCTGGCCGCCGTTGGGCCACAACATGCAGAAGTTATATAATTTTGTTTTCTCCCCCAAGTAAAATAAGCAGAGATAAGAATCAGAAGTTTTGGAGTAAATCTCCTGGCTGAATTTGTATTTTTATAGCGTCCCTTGCCTATGTCTGTGATGGCTGAGATTTCTTTAATTCAGTAACATCTAGAGAGCCACCAATTCCATACACTTACTATAAAAACCCAATACTTCATAGATACCAAGAACCTGCTTCTATACCCACACATTTCTTTAATTTGTATCTAGATTAGGATTATCGTAACCGAGCTACAAAAATTAAGACAACCACTAAATGGCAGTGGTTTTGTATGGCATTGGGCTTTAACTGTAACCTTAATAGTCTTAATTGGAATGCAATGCTTCCAATTAGCCTAAAGGGTCTCATTATAGGATATTCATAGTAGAACATGACTAGGGTCCAATCCTGGAGAACCTGAGTCTAGGTGAGTACAAACAGTTATAGGTGAAAACAAATAATAGTCTAATGATGCCTGAATTACACAATCACTTCTGAATTAGGCTACGATATATTATCATATTTCCCCAAGATCAGTGACAATGATAGAAAATGGCTCTCATTAGCCCTCAATTATATATTTGCTGATATATGTATATATTTTTAAAAAACCCAATCTTTTCAAATTATAGCCAAAGATCTATTGTACTTGTTTAAAGCTCCCCTTTTGAAAAATTCATGATCAGTTTGAATAGTCCTGAGGTCTGGTTGTATAAATGGTGTTCTTCTTCTCCACAATCCTTTGGGGTGGGGCAGGAGTTGAGAAAGAGAGCTTTGGGAAAGATGTGTCTTGTGGTTATTGATTTAAATGGATGTGCTCCCCACCCCTCTGCTGCCCACTTCGGCTGAGTACTCTTGGCCATTGTGGTCTGGAAAAAGACACTGTCATTTGGAGTTCACATAAGTGGAAAGATTCTACTTTTTAACCCAAATGTATTAATTATCTACCCAGGGAACAAAAGTGGTGCATTTGCAGAATGTGGTTGTCCAGACATCCTCATCGCCCCTGAGACTTATCATCTCCCCCACCACTTTTATTTCCACAGTTTTGATTGAATCTTGTCTGTCCCATATCTCTGTGGCAGCTTCTAGCATCTTATGGAGCTATTGAGAGGATCATCCAGGGAACAGCTTTTCTCCCACCTGCTCCTCTAGTCAGATGGCAAATGACCCCAGAGACAAAGGGCCTGGTCACCCTATCACCTTTTTCCCTGTGTGCCTTGCCCCAACACATGTCTCTTTAACCTCTTTCTTGGGGCCAGCTGTTCAGAAGGCACCCTCCTTTGTCATGATTAATAGGGCCCTGGATCACATGATTACGCAGACATATCGCCCCATCTGGTCAATGGTCTCTTGTTTGTTTGAGACCCGATGCCCTCTATGAAAATGATATTAAGTCTACCAGCATAATGCAAACGATGTCCTTCCCTTAATCTGCCCTGCTAAAGAAGGCAACTGCTGGGGATGAGAGATTCGAAGACACTCAGTTGTGCATTCATTCTGCAAAGTTTGCCAGTAAACATCACCCATCACTCCATAAAGACAGAAATTTATAACTGATGTTTGATGTGCCTTGCATCTCCTTAGCCAGACTGGGTTGTTCACATGTACTTGCTGCTAATTTCATCTGTTTTCCTATAATTCTGCTGCATGCCATCCTGAGGTGGGGACTTTTGGATAGCAGTCTGATAAGATGCTGAAGCTCAGATTCAGGTCCAAGTCCCCTTTTCCAAGAAGCTGACTGGGTGGGGTTTTTTACCAGTCATAATTTGTCAGTATAGTCTATCTCACAGGTAGCTTGAAAAATTAATGAAAGGGGAGATGGCCCGTGTATAGAGTTCTGAAGGAAAGGCAGGATACAGTATATATGTAATAAAATTATTTCATTTTAAGTCCTTGGCACAATCCTGATTCCATGCATGTGCCTTTTTTCCATCATGTCATGGGCTTTATTAGTATCTCATATTGTTCACTTGTACAGCTTGCCAGAGATCTGAATGCCAGGACCCCTTATAGAGCTTCTTACACACACCCCACCAACACTTTAGACTTGATTGGGTGGTTGTTGTATAAGAATTCTAAATTCCCTTTCCTTCTCCTTGCTCAACAGGTTCAGCATGTTTACTTTCATTTCATGAATGGAATTGCAAGGTGCACTGCATCTTTCTAGGGAGACTTGCCAGCCCTACCATTGTAATGTGTTCTTCCCTAGCATCAGCTATGTTCATCCGACATAATAGGAGATGTGCTCAATTACACTTAAAAACATTTTGTTTCCCTAGCCAATTAAATGTTTTCTGTAATTTGAAAACATAATTGCAAAATTGCACCTGGCTCTTAATGAATTGGAAACATAAAGGTTTAATTGTGTTATGTATTAAATTCCCCACCTCACAAATGATCTTCTGACTTTCATCAGAAGATCACTGTCCTGCAAATATGGAATAATGTGCTTCTCCCAACAGGAAGAAGGTATGCTTAATAGGTCACGCAAAGTTGCAAATAACTAGGGAATCACATTAGGGGTGGGTTCCACTTACCTTTACTAGTGGTTTGCAACGGGAGCGTGCTCTTGCAGCAGGAGTGCACACTTACTTCTGCACATGCACAGAAGCTTCTGCGCATGTGCAGATCGACTCATGATGATGTCGGGGTGGGTAGGCAGAGCCTCCTGCCGGTTTTACTACTGGTTCTAAGAACTGGACAGAATCAGGAGCAATCCACTACTGAATCACATGGCTGCCTTTGCTAACATATTAGGCATGTACCTCTTCAGACACCGAAATTGTATATTTCATAGGTCTCCAACACATGTGAACATTATGAATAAAATCAAGGAAATTTGGAGGCAGTGGTGAAAAGATGAGCTATGCTGAACTTGAATAAACTTTCATCTTTATTTATATGACCATAGGAAAAATTCCTTTGAATGTAGCTACATTTCCATATCGCTTTCTTGGTAGCAGTACAGAAGTGCTTTTCCCATTTATTAGCAGAGCGTCTTGGGAAAATGGGTTCCTATTGTTCAAGTACCACACCTGGTTACTTTATCTAAATCATGGGAAGTTTCCTTCAAGTGGAACTGTTCCATCAAGTCCTTAATACCAATCTGGGACATTGTGGATACAGGAGGAGGAATTTACAGGAAACAGGACATGAATTTTCTGTTGTTGATCCACTACTTTTGAATAATGGAAATTTCCTGGGAGACATGGATGGCACCACCTTTGTTGGTGTTCTGAAGGGTCAAAAAACTGATATACAGCACTTTTAATTTGTACAGATTGTGGATACTGAGTTCAGCTGTTGCAATTTGTAACCTTTGTTTTCATGTACAGGTTTCCTCCAACTTAATGTGATGCAAATAGTACTTATGTCTAATTTCAAAGTTCCAGCCTTCACAGTATCCCTTGAGGTCACATGATCATGATAAAGGCACACAGAAACGTCTGCATTTCCTATCATTGCAGCATCCCGTGAATACATGATCATGATTTGCAATCTTCCACCAACATGGAGTCAGGCTTTATACCATATGGCTTTGGTGATGGAGATTTGGATCCCAATTACTGTCATTAAATGAGAACTGTATGTATTTTTAATAATACTGGATATTGTAAATCACTGAAAATCATCAACACACTAGGCTCAAATAACATCCTAAGCTCCAATGTGACTCAGTATTAGCCAGTGTAGTCTTTCAATATATTGTGGGAGCCCCAATAATTTGCTCAACTCAGGAAAATATAATTTGGTAAGCACATTGAACAAACATACCCCTTTTCTTCCCCTGCTAATCTGCCTCCATTTCATGCCTTATGCTTTCTTTCCCTTCTGTTTCTCAACTATAATTTTCTCAGTGCAGAGATCCATCTTCTTAATTCTTTATGAAGTGCCTAGTGTGTACTGCTATCTTGATTATTATTCATGCCGCTACATTTTAATGATTTGGGTAATTATGTTATGCATGGAAGCTAAACTAAAGTTATCCCCCACTGGTTGACAGAATCCTCCAACTTTGAGTTGCCAAGACAAGTCAGATGGAAGGAGTGTCAATATTCCATTGTTAGGGTGCAGAAGTCAGCTTGTCACTGAGGGCTGCTTTGTTCAATTCCTGTGTGACAGCCTAGCAAGAAAGACAGGGGAAGTAGTGAGAGGGTGGACTGCAAATAGTGGTGAAGAATAGAGGGATGAAGGAGACAATGGCTGCCTTCTTCCTAACCTGGCTCTTGAAAAGATGGTTGGGTTTTACAGTACACGATTTAACAATAGTTTATTCAAAAGCAACAACTGGCTGAGTTTTCATAGCACTCAGCACAAAACTAAACAAAATGCATAATGGGTTAGTATTGCTGGTGAACCCAGCAATATGAGCAAGACTGCTGCCTTTCTGAAAGAGGGGAAAAAAACATGTAATGTGCTTTTACATACTTACCCATGATGTTACAAGGCAATGTTCTTTTCATTCGTGAAATATCTTACATATATAGGTATGTATGTACCGATAGTTCTCGATTTACAACCATAACTGAGCCCAGAATTTCATTCATAAGTTATTGCAGTCCTAAGTCAAGGCACCCACATAACCAGAAGTAAATATGTGGGATTTTTTTATGATAGTCATTGAGTGAATGCCCAGTAGTTAAGGAAATTCATTTCTTTGAATAGCAACAATGTAAATTGGCAAAAAAAATAGCAAATCCTGGTCTCATGACCCCAGAACGCTGCCATTCATCATAATGCTGATCCGCTCAACTTGAACACATGACCATAGGGTGTGTGTGACCATTTTCAACAGCCAGGGTGCTTGAAGTCACCCATGTCTTGACTGTCATAGCTTTGAACAGTCGTAAAACTTACTGCCAATAGTGTGAGATTGTATTTGAGCTCTTATTCATGTTTGATTGAATTCCTTCTTCATCTAACTCCAGAGTCACTTTTCTTAGCTGGAGCTCCTTAGTAACTTCCTTGGGCTGCCTGGAGAGGCCATACTGTAGTAATTCTGTAAAGCATTCAGTGGTTGGGTAAGTCAACCACCTACTCCAGTAGCTCACCAAGCACTCCTCAGAACTATCTGTCTGCACAAATTAAGGGCATCTGTTAGATCCCTCCTCCCTTGGAGGGCTGTGGCATTGGAAAACTCTAATGTGTCTTACTTAGAGAATATTTAGCAAACACAGATATAACAGTTTATTTTATATGTAAACGTATTTTTTTGCCTGAACAATTGCAAGCAATGTTTTCATTGCTGAAGATCTTTCTATTGTAGCAGAGACTAAACTTCAAACTAAGTGCTAACTACTTTTGGGATGTAAGTACAGAGAATTCTTGTAATTTGTGTGATCGTACATTCTATAATATATCACAAACTCTGAATCATCAAATATTGAAACCTCAGCTGGGAATGTGCATGTTGCACAACTCAAAATTGCTACGAGTATTGCAAAAGTACTATGAGTATTGATTTTATGGTTACAATATATAAATGTTGGCCGGTAGGTGAATTTGCAAATATGGAAACCATGAATAATAAGCATTGACTCTATTTATGGGTTCAATTGGACTTCAACAAAACATTCTTAAAACTGCCTACATGCTAACTTTGGGCAAAACATATTGTCAGACACCTGAATTAGAATGCAAAGTCTGAATTTATGCTATTACCAACTGAACTCCTACACCATGTTATCCTGTTATTAATGGATTATTGTTTTAATTCAGTTTTCTGAGTTTGCAGAACCATGAACTATAAATTAAACATCCTGGCCTAGAATGCTATACGGACCCATACCGTGGTTAGTTTATGACTCGATACCAGTAGTGGGTTGCTCCCAGTTCTATAGAACCGGTAGTAAATGTGGCGGGAGGCTCCGCCCACCCACCCCAACATCATGACGGGTGACCTGTGCATGCACAGAAGCTTCTCTTGTGCACTCCCATTGCAAACCGTGAGTAAATATAAGTAAAACCCATCCCTGCTCGATACCTTTGTGAAAATGGAGTTAAATGAGTGACATATCCAATAATAGGCCTGCTGGAGACACACTCAGACAAAATCTAGCCAACCATATTTTAATTCAGGATTTTGAAATCACTTCATGAGATTAGTTTGGTTTATTGTGTTACCAATAAACATACTACATCCAGAATAGGATTATTTGTATTTATTAAATTTATATGTCGCCCATCTCGCAGTTTGAGGTGACTTTGACCAGTTTATTTAGTTAACATCAGTTCAGATAACTATATATATAAGCACTCTAAAACCTAAATATTTAATTATTATGCTTAAGTTGAAGTCATTTTCTTTGATTGTCATAGTTATTCCTTATGATTCATATTTTTTGCTTTTAACACATCTAATAGAGTGGTTATAAACAACAGACTCATGGATCCTTAATACCTTTAATAATTTATGCATAAAGAAACGTAGGTATGATTAGTGAGAGTTGCATTTACTAACCATTTCTTTTCCTTGCAGTTCTTATAAAGAAGCTATGTCTGCCTTGGCTTCTAGCCATATTTGCTTTATACATTGTTAACCTATATTTTTATTAGATGGATTTTTAAGATACAGTACATCATGTCCAAATGAGAGTTTTACTTTTGCAGAGGTATGTGATCATGTCCTCAAATTTAATTATGAGCTTCAATAAATAGCCCATCATTCTAGTGCAAAAATAGCTGTTGCCAACAGAACTGTACCAACCACATTCACAAGCAGCCCAACATGATATGTTATTTTTTTCAGGACCTCAGACTTCATTGTCAGTGGATCAAACAGGCATTCTGCTTCCCCCATGGTATATCTAGCTTACCTTAAAGTATCTAGATCAGGGGTGTCAAACTTGCAGCCCACAGGCTGGATGTGTCACATGCTGGCCACGCCCACACCCAGTTTAGGGAAGGGGGGAAAAGCCATAATATGTCACGTGATGACTCCATGATGACATGAGTTTGACACCCCTGGTCTAGAGCCTTTATTCCAGCATAATGTCATGCTCACCCCTCAGCTGCCCCTAAAGGCCAATATAGGATGATTCTTACTGGGTAAGAAACAATGCCCCAATGTGACTCTGGACACACAGAAACAACATATCTAATCCTGCATCACAGACACATTTGTGCTAACTTCATCTCATCCTTATTGCATAAATATGCAGCACACACAATTTTACACCATTCTGTTCCTTTCTGACACCAGCTCTGTCACAGCATAAAACGTTGCCAAGTTCTTTTGCAGCAGCACTCAAATTAGTTGGATGATGGATGACCTGCGTTTGAGACTCTACAAATTAGATTTAAGGAGGACCTAGTTCACCAAATTAGAGAGTTTTGTAACTTGATACAGGTAGTCCTTCGGTTATGAACATAATAGAGCCTGCCTATTTTACTCATAACTCGTGATAAATGAGTTACATGACTGGCCAATTTTATGTTCCTTTTTGCAGTGATTGTTAAGCGAGCACCATGGTCATAAAGTGAATGTTCTGATCATTAAATGAGGCAGTGGTTCAGTATGAGCACAATTTTACTGAAAACTGAAGTAAATTCTGGTTTTCAGCAAACCTGCTCTGAATGTGGTCATGTGACTGTGGGACACTGCAAATAGCCATAAATGCAGCATGGTTATTAAGAGGCTGAAGTGCAGTCACATGACCATTGGGGCAACCATCAGAACTTTGAATCTGTATCATAGGTACCCTCACGGTTGTCCATCATAACTTTAAAAGATCACTAAGTGACAGGTCATAAGTCGAGAACTAACTTCAGATACAGTATTCCAAATGCCAATCTCCCATATACTACCTTTTCTTTTACATTCTCATTTTTATGTATTTTAATCGATACACCTTTTATATCTTCTGGTTTTTAACAACTTTTTTTGACCTTGATGTATTTAAGATTTTTTCAATTACTCTACCCCACCCTCCTTATGATGGTCCATGACGGGAAAAAAGACTGAATTTGGTTACCTTATCATGTTGGGCTTATCACATGGACTTTAATACTGTGATCTTGCAGTCCTCCAGAAATGTCTTTGGACCTGCTTTTTTAAAAGTCATCTCTGTGAAATGGGAGCCCTTCATTCCTGGAAATTACTTTGCTGGAATTTATGGGCAAACTGTGGTTCAATTTTAATTTCATCTGATATGCAATAAAAAACAACAATTAGGCCACAGAGACCAAATTTCTCTTCTATAGACTGAAATTTGTAGTACTTAAATAGCAATAATCAGTCCGTTGAAATTTTAAACTAGAACCTGACAGGGATTTTTTTTTTTACTTGTATTGTGCTGTACTTGCACTGAGCTATTTTAACATGGATATAAAAAAAATGGAAGAGTAATTAAGGGTGGCAAGACTGAATCTCACCTATTGATCTGAGCTATTGCTTTATTAGAGGTTATATCCTATGTGGGTCATTCACCACCAGAAAAAAACATAGTTGGTGGAGTAGATCTTCCCCCTCCTCTTTGCAGCTACTACACTTTATATTTCTCCAGGGAGCTGGATGTCTATCAAGAACAGATTGGAGGGAGGTCACAGTGTAGTAAGGAAGAAAGCAAGCAAGGGGAAATGTAGTTATGCTGTGCTATTGGATGTAGCTTTACATTTATGCAGCCTGCTTGTCCTCCAAAGAGCTTCAGGCAATGTAATTCTCCCTCCTTTTTTTATTCCCACAGCAGTCTTCTAAGAGATTGTTTAGCCTGGTTTAATCACACACTTGTTTGGTTTAGGTTTTATCTATTCTTTCTCTTCATGCAGCTGCAGCTGCTAGAGAGTAACAGTGAAAAAGGGCTTTGACTTTCCTATACAAGTTTGTGAACTTCTTCAAATGCATCTGGCTGGTCATTGCCTGACACAGAATGTCGGATTCAGCAGGGCCCTACATTCTTATATTTAAACCATAATTTTACAGACCCTGTGTTTTAAAAAGAAATCTGCTAAATTTCTGCATGCTTCCTCATAAAAACGATGTCCAATTTCTGAGATAATAAAGTTGTTCAAGTTGTTCTTTTATATAGCTTTACTCTTACTCTTGAATTCCGGTGCTACATGGACACCTCTGTGCAGTTTTCTTGGCAAAATCATGTCACTGCCCTTCTGCTGCAACTTTTCGAAAACATAAGAATCATAGGGCTGGAAGGGACCTCAGAGGTCTTCTAGACCAACCCCGTGCACCTAAGGTAGAAGACCTTGTGTTACCTGACTTGTTAGAAATATTTGAGGTACAGAAAGCATTATTTCCATGATTAATTATAGTCCAAATTGCACCTGAAATTTACATATACTTGTAGATGATGTACATCTTAAATCAAGTTAATAAGATCAGCATTAATTATGGGGAAAAATAGAAATCTTGAAAGCCGGGGGTCAAAGAGTTATCAAGCATAACAAAGTACTATAGAACGTTAAGCACCCATTCCCTCTCGTAAGAGATTTGAAAAAGCGCAAATTTTTCTAGGTTTTTTCCCCCTCTTTGCTTATAATTCCAGAGATCTTTACATAGTATCTAGGGTCTGTTTCTGAAAAGTTATCTGCTGCCCGTTTTACCCCAGTAACTAATCCTTTCTATATGATAACTTAGTGAGGTCTGTAGCAATGAACTGCTGCATGATGCCACAGGTAAGGGATTATGACTTCAGTAGTAAAAAATATAGGCCTGGGAAAGAGTTTGCTTTTGTCTTTGTATATAATGAATGTAGAAAATGGAAATGTAAAAACTGACAGGTAAGGAAACAATCTGAATTCATTATGCAGAGTGTTGTAAACTGTGCAGTGTCATCTACCATATCACTGATCTTAATGGTGGGGAAAGTATTTTCAAAGGATATTTTTAAAAACACAAAAAGGTATTTTAAACTGCTGTTAAAAATACAAGATATGTATGACAATAAATTTACTCTGAACAGTGAATATGTTTTAAAGAAATCATCAAGCAGTCCTCTGGCATTGAATGTAGAAGCTGTAGAAGCCAACTGCCAGGCTGGCCCATCTCATCTCATTAAAGGGTTTTCCCAAAAATTCTACTGCATGTCCTCCAGCTGGAGCCCCTACAAGAATGAGTATCTTAGCTCTCTTGAGCCTCCCTAAAAGAGACAAGATCCTGGATTCCACAGTAGTTGGAATATTTGCTAGTGCAGCTCCCCCTTGGACAACCTGCACTCCTCTGAAGAGGGACAGTGTGCCATAACTCAGATGGCCTCAGATGCCCAGAACCAAGCAGAGCTGCCCTTGCAAAGATAAGGCTAAAGGTGTGGGGTAGCTGTTACTATGAAAATAAATAAAAAAGAAAATATTTGGCTGCCCACTTCATCCTTTGAGCTTGGTCCTGAACACAGTTGTCTTTTCTTCCAGAAGAAGACTATGATCTAAAAGATGACCCACACTCTGTCAAGGACCTAGGAGGACTCATTTCAGAAAATCTAAGCCCCAGAGCTCACTGTAACAAGATTGCTAAAAAGGCATTAAGAGTTTTCAACCTTATTTTACGAAGTTTTCGCTCTGGTAATGCTATACTTCTAACTAGGGAATACAAAACCTTTGCCAGACCTATCTTTGAATACTGCTTACCTGCCTGGAACCCACACTGTATGTTGGACATTAATACATTAGAGAGGATCCAGAGGTATTTTACAAGAAGAGTACTCAACTGCTCTGCTCGCAATAAAATTCCTTATACCACCAGGCTTGAAATTTTAGGCCAGGATAACCTTGAACTACGCCATCTACTGTTCTACTGTCCCCATTTATATGTATTCATTTTACGCGTTTATGGCTATGTTTTGCTTATTTATATCCATTTATTTGTTCCATTTTTTCATGTGTCCATGTCCATGTCTATACTGATACTTGTTTCCTTGTACTTGTTGACAGATAATTAAATGAATGAATAAATAAATAAATAAATAAATCTTTCTCTCATCTTCTGCAAAGAAAAGTGCATGATATCAAAAGTCAGAGCTT
Source organism: Grayia smithii (assembly GCA_032468115.1). Taxonomy (NCBI): domain Eukaryota; kingdom Metazoa; phylum Chordata; class Lepidosauria; order Squamata; family Grayiidae; genus Grayia; species Grayia smithii. Next base: position 13,869 of record JANHFM010000768.1, read on the forward strand.
TTGCTGAAGATCGGCCTATAGACTCTGCCTCCTTGGGCCATCCAGCTATATAGGTAGATTACCATAAATTCTCCAATCTGCTCTAGACATACATTTAACTTGTAATTTCTCTATTTTCAGAGTGATTTGCCATAACTATAAATAGTCTTCTCTTGCGCTAGAATCATTAAAATAATTCTTTCAAGTATTGTTTTGTTTCTTCTCTTACTGTTTTGATACTGTTTCAAGCAATAATCTTTGTTGATTGGCAGTGCCATCTACAAAAAACACAGTTAGCCTTTGCTCTGATCCTGTGATTCTCATTTTTTTTCTTGTGAACAGGGAAGGGAATGCTACTTCTTTGTATGCTTTTTTTCCCTTTCTTCCATTTTTAAATTTTCCTTCTTTTTTTTCTTACTTACTTACTTACTTTATTTATTTAATTATTTAATTGCATTTATATGCCGCCCCCTCTCCCAAAGGACTCGGGGCGGCTTACAGGTTAAAATATGAATAAATAGATAAGAGAGGAAAATTTAAAAAGCGAAAGTTAAAAATAAATGCAATTTTAGAAACCCCAGCTAAAATAATGAGAATTTAAAATACAATAAAATTAAGCTAAAAAATTTGACCACATCAGCTGATCTGATTAAAAAGCCACGTCT
>JANHFM010000768.1:45982-63690 GCA_032468115.1 Grayia smithii
GAGGGAGGGAGGGGAGCCACTGTTAGGAATTTTTATGTATAAATTCATATAAATAATCTTAGATCCATATGTAATGGCTCTATCAAAGAAAGATTGATGAAAATATTAATTTAGGAAAAAGTTAACATAAAAAAGAACTTTACAATGACATTTATAACCTTTGTTGATCTATAAAACAAAGGAAAGATAAGATCAGAAATACAGTTGTGGTTTCATTTAGAAAGTGCTTCACTTAACAACCAATTGTTGGTCTCAATTATGGTTGCTAAACAAGGACTACCTAGAGAGCAATATGCTTAGTATACAAATAGCAGGATGAATAACTATTGTTAAGCAGTTTTGCAAAATTCTTGAAAACTTTTGATCATAATAAATATATATGCAAAAATGGTAAAGTTTCTTTGACTCAACCTGATGAATACATGGATATATCTTTGTTTTGCATTTTAGGGTGAAGTATAAAAAATCAGAGTCCAGAGTTAGGTCTAAAATGAATACAAGTTTAGAATAAAATTATTTAGAATAAAATTATGGTGTCTAAGCAAGAATCTGAATTACTGTAAGCCAGGGCACATTGGTGGTAGTAAAAGCGAGTCTAAACTGATAAGGCACTTGATCCTTTCCTTGGGCTCAGCCTGACCATCTCCTACATCTAGTTTGTTACTGCTTTTGTCCAAGAAATTTCTTTTTACTTCCAATCTGTTTACAAGTCTTGTGTTTCATGGTGTTTTACCACACAAATGCTTAGCAAGTTGAACCCTATATAGCTTTTTTGACATTAGTAAAGGTCATACGATGTGACATAGCTGTGGAAACCTTTATTTTTTATATTTTTTGATACTTACCAAGAAGATTACTCATCTTGAAAGAGACTGATTTCTGAATATGTGAAATTCTCTTGGGTCTATATATTTCAAGAAATTGCTATTCTTGTTAAATTCTTATGCTATGTTAAAATCGGCTCTGTAATTCTTTGTTTTTGCTTTTGTTTTTTAAAAAAAACATCTTCATGATCCTTGAGAATTTGTTTCATATTTTTCTTAGTGGTTGTTTTCAGTTTACTGTTCTGTTGGCAGGTAAGGAGGATTCAGAGTTATGAGTCATATACATCTGCTTATGATTCATACATATTTTTCCAGATCTGTTTGGTTATGCCTTTCTCCTAATTTGAAAAAGTTCCTGTGGGAAGAATTCCAACAATATTGTTTCCCTGGAGACTGAACTGATGCATTGCGAACTAATGTTGCATATTACTGATTATTGTTCACTGAAAGAAAAATAATTGTATCTATGTGATATTGCAACAAAGAAAACCTAATGTCAAACCATGGGGTTTGCCTTACCAGGGGTGCGGGAGAGAAGTTCCTAGTGTTGGGGGGAAGGTTGTAATGCTAGCGGCTGCAGCTACGAATCCCCAGATCTGATTGCAAAATAAAGTAACATAAGTACTTATGTAATTATGTGGATGATCAAATTTAAAAATGGAAGGGAATGTTGACTGGTATAAAGTGATATGGAAATAGTTGGAAAGATATATGATTAAATACTTGAAATATTCATAGACATCATAGCTACACTGTCCTTAATTACAAGTAGTCCTCAACTATTCATTTAGCAACTATTTGAAGTGATAAAAGCAGTGAAAAAAGTTATTCACACTTACATCTACATGATCCTGTGGTCAAAAGTCAGATGCTGGCAATTGATATGTATATATGATGGTTGCACTGTCCCAGAGTCATATGATCTTTTGTGACTTTCTGACAAAGTCAGTGTAAAAGCCAGATTGACTTTACAATCATGTTGTTTGCAATCAAGTTAGTAACAGCAGATTCACTTAACAAGAACGTTTGCAAAATAGGACAAAACTGACTTATTAACTGTCTTGCTTAGCAACAGAAATTTTGGGTTCAATTGTGGTTATAAGTCAAGGACTAGCTTTATATGATATTGTGGAAATAATGTACATTGTAGATATTTAATGTTTGCTTTGAAATAAACCTAATGCTTTTTCTTTTGCTTTTATTTATAGAAAATTTATTGAGACAGCAGAAAAGTTCATAAATGCTAATCAAGAAACTATAGCTCATATTGCTAAAGATATTGTACACATACATGAAGAAACTTGTAAGGGGGATTCATTGGAGGCTACACTTGACAGAGTAAGATGTATTCATTTTATTTCTGCTGTTTAAGCCTATGATATCTATATATGAAACTCTAAGAAGGAGGCTATTTTGTGTTTGATTATTTGAGTTCAAAAATGCTTTTGAGTGGATAATGTACTCATTCAATGACTACACCCTATAAAATATACAAAGTCAAGAGGTAGTTTCTTAAATACTCTATCTCAACCCCAATATATTTTGTTTTGTTTTAGTTTAGTTTTGACTTGGTCTTTTCTTCTATTACTATCTTTTGAATTTTTTAAATTTATCTGATGTTATTTCAGATTGATGTTGACACCCATGTCAAGGTAATTCATTATACTTCAATATTATAGATAAAATATTTATAATAAATAAAAAATCTATTTAATATATTTATTAAGTTATGTCAGAGCAAGATTTTTTGAAGAGTTCACTGTTATTAATTTTCTCTGGAAAGAAACCTTGAAAGTGTTTTGCAATAGTCCATAGTTCCACCAATTGTAACCTGCCTGTCTTCAAAGGATCAATCTCTGTGTTTTTTTACAGGCAGCACTGTCACAATATGTCTGTGAGCACAAAGATACTATATCTTCTAACCTTGATCATTGCTGTGGAAAGACTCTGGTGGAAAGACCACACTGCATTGTTAGTTTGGAAAATGATGCAAGATCTCCTGATCTGCCCCCACCATCTGGAGAAATCTTAAAGGAGACAGAAGCATGTAAATCTTATACTGAAGATGCAGATAAATACAAGGAAAAGTACGATTTAGAGAATTCCACACTATTCCACACTAACTGGTGGGACTAGACCAGTGGTGGGATTCAACCGGTTCACACCACTTTGGCTGAACCAGTTGATAAATTGCTGGCTGGCCCCTCCTCTCCCCTTCCAGGAGGCTGCACAGAGGTCTACTAGGGCCAAATTGGGGCACAGGGGGTGCAGCACAGCCCCCAGTGGCCCGTTTTTGCTCCCAGGGGGATGCAGGAGGCCAAGTCACACCCCCTAGCCATGCCCACTATGGTCATGTCCACCCAACCAGTCATTAGGGCAGAGAACCGGTTGTTAAATTATTTGAATCCCGCTACTGGGCTACACTGTACAAAATAATGGAATAACATACAGTCTTGTTCTCTGAATGAATGGAAAAGGGTATATTCTATCAGATATAATAAGGCAATGGCTATTCAGAGAAGAACATTGGCTATTTCCCTCTAAGTATTACTCCCGAACCCTAAGCAATTTCTTCTCAAAACAGAAAAAACATTGTCTATATCTTATAACTCTATCCCAGTTCCTAAATTATCTTGTTTGTAAGGATCTACTTTCATTGCCAGCACTGAAACAAGATTCAGTTGAGACTCCAGTTGGGTTTTGTACATTGAATGGAGAAGACTTTATTATCCTTTACTTCAAGCAGTTAAATGTTCAGGCAGATGTAAGTAGGCTAGTCTAGAGATAAGAAACTGGAATTAAAAAGCTGAGGAATCTTTTTAATGCAAGACAGATATAGGAGGTAAAAAGAAAATAAAAGAAAAATTAATAGTTAAGAAGCAAAGTGATCTGGTAAACTAAATCTGAGCTAGAGAAGAATTGATCTTGGAAAACACATACATTTGGGTAACATTATTTCCAGTTGGTTATAAAGCATGATGGGAAACTGAAGGACATTCAAATATTTTCAATTCATATCATAATTTCAAATGCAAATTTCAAATTTGCAGAAGGACTTCTGCAAAATCTAGAATAGAAAAATGACAAGATTTTTTACGGATTACTAAAACAAAACATTTCAGATTATGGAATATATTGTCTTCTTTTTGTTGCTAAAAGTATTTTCTGATCCCATTTTTCACCTGTTTTAGCTTCCTCTTTGCATTAATAAGAAACCACCCCGAATTTTCTAAGCTGATTGATCTGGAAATTTTGCATAGATATGAAGCATTGTTGAAAAAATGCTGCAAACTACAGGCAGATGACCAAGTACAGTGTTTGCATACAGGGGTGAGTTTCTTTGTCTCTGTCCAGGGGACTTCCTGTTGATTCCCTGCCAACCCTTGACGAGCCCTACCCACCCCACTTGTAACATTATTAATAATTATTCAGAAACTGTGAGACAAATTATTGTCAGAAGAATAATTTGGGGTTATAATTCAAGCCAGGGTTGTGCAAGAATAAATAAGATATTCAACAGTGGTGAGGTAAGAAGAAATATTTATTCCTAAAAACAAAATGTTTGCTTTTAGGGACAGCTGCAGAGAAATGGGCTAAAGTAACATAGTTAAATAGGGGTACTTGTCCTGGGTTTGGAAGTGTCTATGTGCTTATTCCATGGTAATATTTGAGAGACAAGTGTGGGCTGGGATATGTTTACAATGTTAATTCTTATTTGTTTGTAGATCTTATCCTTTGATATGTGGGTTAGGTCTGGGTTACTTATTTGAGGTTTGAGGAAGCTTGGGTAAAAGATTTTTCTGCATTTGCTAGTTTTACTTGATTAATTTAGTTTCAGCTTAACTATCAATTGTCTAGTGGAGACACTGATTCTCAGATCATTGTGGATTCCATCAATGTTTTAAGACAGAAACAGTATAAAGAACAAAATATATTTTGATATAAAATTTGTCAGGTTAAGGATTCAGACAAGATCTTTATTAAATGTCCTGCCAAGAAAGGAACATTTCAACCCTAGGCAATGTGCAAGGCTATTTTTTGTTTTTTTGTTTTGTTTGTTTAATTGCTCCCAGTTTTGTTTTGCAATGTTTTATTTTGCTTGAAAAGATGGAACATTCACTACACCATTAGATTATAACAATGTACTGTATACTGAGTGGAGCAGCCCTTGAAAAATACTTGGAAATCATAATTGTTGTAAAGTAAAATAGCCAGATAGTTTTATGGTATTTATTTTTCTGACTATATTACACAGGCTTAATGTATAATTTTATTTTTACTTTTTTATTTTATTTAAATTTATATGCCGCCCCTCTCCCGAAAGACTTGTGGCGGCTCACACAGATTTTAAAAAACAGAAAAGAAAACATATAGAATATAAAAATTAGAAATTGAAAATAATTTAACAAAAAAGGAATAAAAATTAAGAATAAAGCAAAAAAGGAAAATAAAAGAAATAAAGAAAAACCCCAGTCCCATCAGTCAAGCAGTTCGAAGAGCCATGTTTTTAGGTCCTGGTGGAAGGAGTGGAGATCAGGGGTTGTCTGAAGGTCAGTGGAAAGCCCATTCCAGAGGGTCGGTGCACCCACAGAGAACGCCCTTGCCCCGGATGCCACCAGCTGACATTGTCTGGCCGAAGGCACCCTGAGGAGGGCAGCCCTATGTGCAAGGGGAACCTTTATCTTTTACCTTTAGCATGAATGAATTTTTCACCTCCTCCAAACATGTCTTCTTTGCTAGTTGTCACAGAATCCTTGGGCACTCTTTCTGTAACTGCCTACGGTAGCACCCATTTTTCTACTTGCATTTTTTACATGCTTTCAAACTGTTTGGTTGGCAGAAGCTGGGACAAATAATGAGAGCTCACCCTGTTTTGCGGCACTGGGGATTCAAACCGCTGAACTGCCAACCTTTCAATTGACAAGCTCAGAGTCACTGAGCCACTGCGACCCTCCTTCATCCATGCTAAAAAGACTCAAAAGGGTTGCTGAGTTCAAGGTTATTTCTTTCTCTCCTTCATATTCAATAGAAAGAATCAGCAACTTCTCTCTCTCCTACTCAGAAGAAGTAGCGATAATGTGAAGTGGCTGCTCTGTGTGATCCCCTTTCCTTTTTTCTATGCATTCAAGACAAAGAGGGCTCAGATATCTCTTGCCTATTGCAAGAAGGCAAAGTGTGCATGCATCAAGGAAATAAGAAAAAATTCTCTTTCCCCTACTGGAACAGTAAACAAGATTTTAGCAAGATGAAATGTAATTTATAAAATTCCTTACTTAGGTGAGAAATAAAGGGTAGAAAAGTTTCCTTGGGGGGCGGACTGATTTTCCCTTACAATACCTTCATGTGACATTGTCTTTTAGTTTATGCAATCCCATGCCTGTGATATTATTCTGCAGTTTATTATGTTCATTCCCTCCATATGGACTGATATGTGCATATGTAAGTATACATTTGAGGGTAAAAGAACCCTGCCTCCCAAACCTCCCCACCCAAACTTCCAGCCCTAACCACAGCTGGCATGGGAACAATAGCTCATTTTCCATCATAACGTGGTAAGTAGAACCCAGTTTTCTAATACAGAGTTGCAGAAAACACTTGAAAATAATCTTAATTAAATATAGTAACAATGATAATGAATCATTCAAGTGAATTCATACCCTAATATAAATCATTTTAAAATACCCAGAGGTCCCCAAAGAGATTTTTAAAATCCCTGGTTTAAAATAATTAAACTTTCTTTCATTTCAAAAAAGTGAAGTTTGCAACATGCAATTAGAATTGCCGATATTAAAATTTTACTATTTCAGCCTAAATATTTACACTAACCTTTTTAGCAAGTGCATAGTTGATCTGGAGACTGATTTGATAGCCATCTTTATGAACAGTAGCAGAAATAAGCTGAAAAGGACAAATAGTGATTAGCTTTGCTTTTTCCCTACTTCTTCCTATCTTAAGAGGAATCACACTAATCATTTCCTTATCTAAATAAATGGATGAGGACTAATATTGAATGTTTATCTATACAAAACATATATTCCTGAGTATAGAAAATTGTCTTCAGTCTGTTTTGGATGTGTTCATACACCCCCTGAAGAATCAGATTTGAAGTCTCGGGATATTTCTGGGAGTACTATTAGCATTTCAGCATCAAACCAGGAGAGTCTAAGTAGCTGTGAGGTAATACAACATTAGAATGTAAGTTTCTTTTGCTAGAAGAACAATTGGGTGTTAGATATCATTGATTAGTCGAAATAGGAAACAGTTAGTCTTCATTAATATATTTCCAAACAGGTCACAATGTTCCCTTCTGCTGACAGGAGAGCAAGAACTAAAGAGGAAGCAAAAGGGCCACAATTGTAAATAAAATATGATTGCAAGAGTTTACACAGTATTATTGGAAAGAAAAGAAAGTGGAAAGAATAAAAAAAAACATGTTGGCCATAAGGCAAATTATCTTTAGCGATTTTGAGAGGTGGAAGGATGTGATTTCATTCGTCAGCTGCTATTAAATAATTCTCCCTGGATTGTATAGAGGTTAATGGCAAGTTGAAACATTTTCACATTTATGGGAAGGTTTTATTTCTTTGATACAATCCCATTCTTCAATTTCCCTCAAAGTGATGAAGGAGATGCTCACTATGTGGGCAAGAGAAGGCTCTCATTTTGTTATAAAGAACAACCTCTTACTATGGCAACTACAACAATTTCTCTTGAAACAAAAATAGAAGACAATAGTGAAAAGAGGAAAAAATGACTTTATCTCCATTTGATCTTTTGAGAAGAGATATTTAACCAGAAGGTGAGCAAGACGGCCCCGGCACACCTATTGCTGCGAAGGCACTGTGATCGCTCAGCCAGGGCGGCCTCGGGGGGGGGGCTGCATTGGCCTCTCCACCCGCGCCATGTCCTGCTCCAGCTTGGTAAGCGCCGCCACCCAGGCTGAAGGGAAAGCACTGCGGGCTCTGCGGTGGTGCAGCCAGGCCTGGCCCTCTCCCCATGTGGGGGGCTGCTGCCCTGCCGGCTGCCGGAGATGTCCGCACCTCTTGCTTCAGTTCTTCTCTGGCAGGAAGTGGCGCCATAGCCGAGCCTCCTTCCCCTGAAGTGCCTGATTCTGCAGGCTGAGTTCCCGGAGTGGCGCCAGCAGTCAAAGAGAGCAGGCAGGTTTCCTGGGTGGGAAGTCAGTGGGCTGCTTTGGAGCCCCAAGCCCCACGGAGTCAGCATGGGAGACAGGCAGGCCTGGGTGGAAGGTGGCCTTTTCTGCAGCATCCCCCTCCCCTCTTTTGTATTGCAACTATTAGTGCGGTGACCTGGTCTTCGGCAAGATGAAGGGCTACCTGTACTGGCCCGGCTGGGTAAGCACCGCTGCCTAGGCCGAAGAGAATGTGCTGCGGACTCCGCAGTGGTGTGGCCGGGCCTGGCCCTCTCCCCATGCGTTTAAGAAGGGGAGTGCAGCTTCAGTAAGTTTTGCTACAAGAAGCCTGCAGCTGCTGCATCTTTTGGCACAAGAAGCGCCTCCAGGCGCACAAAAAAAAGGCTGCACCTGCAGGCATCTCACGACAAAGAAAAAATAGAGTTTTAGAATAGAAAATAGAAATTAAACATTTTTCCTATGGAGTTCTGTAGGCGTGGCTTGGTGGGAGTGGTGGTCATGTGACTGAGTGGTCATGGCTGTGAGTGACATCAAGTTGGTCACCACTGGTCTGAATCTTCTTTTGGAATCAAGGTGATATATGCCTCTTTCCATGTATCTGGGGTTTTAACTTCCAGTAGCACTTCATTATATACCTCTAACATTGACAGGCTCAAGGTGTCTTGTAATTCTTTATAAATTTCTACTGGTAGACCATCCGGTCCTGGAGTTTTATTGTTTTCTTTGCTTTTTAATTGTTTCTGTTAGTTCTGCCATTGATATTTTTTCATCTAGCATATTCTTCACCGTTTCTGGAATTTTGGGTAAATTAGCTTTATCCAAATACTATATTATTCTTTCCTCTGGTATTTTGTCATAATCATATAACAACTTATAAAAATCATGTATTATGTCTTTTTTCTTTTCCTGTTGGCTGTGTAATGTGTCTTCCTCATCCTGTAGTTTTGTTATTCAATTCTTCTCTTTTACTTTTTTCAGTTTGTAGACTAGCCACCTTCCCGGTTTATTGGCATTTTCAAAAAAGTTTTGCTTCATTCTTTTTGTTGTTCCAGTTCATCTTTTCCACATTTGTGGTGGGTTTTTTTTTAATTTCTATTTATATCCCGCCCTTCTCTGGAGATTCAGGGCGGCTTACAGTTTCGAGCAAAGCAAGTGCTCAGCAAATTCCTTCATTCCTTGTATATGCCTGCTTCCAAGCGGCATTTTTTACAAATCAGCTTATTGCTCCCAACAATCTGGGTCAGCTCCAGTTTAATCAGCTCCATTTGGTTTCTTAAGCCTATCTTGTGTGGTTCCTTTTGTAGCTCTAATTCAAGTCCTTTGTATTCTTCTTCCAAAGCCTTTTGATACTGTTTCTTTTTCTTATTTTTCTGTGTTGTATAGGTTATAGCTAGTCTTCTAATAACTGGTTTTTTAGTGTCCCACACGTTCTATAAGGAAGTCTGTTCCTTTCCATTCTCTTTAAAGAAGAATTCCATTTCTCTTTTCATCATCTGTATAAATTCTTTATCTTTTGTTATAGATTGATTTAAAGTCCATCCTGCTTTCCTCTTTTGTCCCTTACAGCTAATTTTTATTGGATTGTGGTCAGCCCATAAATTTGGTTCGATTTCAATCTCTTGCACATTCCCACTTAATTCCAATTCATCCAAATCATGTCTATTCTAGACCACGATTGATGCACATTAGAGTAGAATGTATATTGTTTTTCCCCAGGGTTCATTTCTCTCCAAGTGTCTTGAATTGATAGTTCTATTATTTTAATAAGAGTTCTAGGTAGAGTCCTTGTTTTCTTATTTATTTTACTACTTTTGTAATCCAGTTTTGTATCAACTATTGCAGTGATGGCTAACCTTTTTGCCATTGCATGGCAAAAGCAGGGAGAGTGCGGGGGGGTCGCGTGTGCACATGCCCACAACCATAATATCAATGTCCACACTGCCCCTCCCCCGCCCCCCGCCGGCTTTTTAGGACCCTGGGGAGGGCAAAAACGGTCTTCCCCACCCCCCGGGGGGCCCTCTGGAGGCCAGAAATGGCCCATTTTCTGACTTCTGGTGGGCCCATTTTTCACTCTCCCTGGGCTCTAGAGGTTTTCTAGGACCCTGGGGAGGGCAAAAACGACCTTCCCCACCTCCTGGAAACCCTCCGGAGCCCGGAAACAACCATTTCCCGACTTCCGGTGAGCCCAGAAGGCCCAAAAATCAGCTGGCATTGAGCTAGGGCAACACTTGTGTGTCCACAGATATGGCTCCGCATGCCACCTGTGGCACACATGCCAAATAGTTCACCATCACGGAACTATTGTGTTAAAGTCTCCCATGATACAAATGTTTTCATATCCTACTTCTAGTATCTTCTTATGAAGCTTCTTATAGAATTCCTCTTGTCCTGTATTTGGTGCATATATAACAACCAGGAGAGTCCGTTTTTTATTCAAAGTCACTCCAACATCAACATTCTCCCTTCTTCAGCGTTAAAAATTTGTTTGGAATTTATCTTCTCTTTAATGTATAGTACCACCCCTCTTTTCTTTTGCTGTGATAGTGAATATAATAGTTTTCCCAATTTAGAATGTTCCAATAATTTATTATGGTGTTTCTTAATGTGTACTTCTTGAAGCACTATTATGTCCAGTTTTAATTTTTGTAATTAGAAAATATTTTCTTCCTTTTTGTAGGTACCCATTAATATTGACTGATAGTATCTTTACTTCTTCTTGCATTAATTTACTTATATCTAGGTCTTATAGTCCTGGTTGCTCTTACTTCTCTGGGTTCTTTTGCTATTACCCCTTCTCATTCTGAGCGTTCTTTTTTCTCCTTTTCACCCTGCGCTTGTTTTAAGTATCTCCCTTCTCTTGTTAGTACTTCTTGGCCCTTATGTACTAATTCATCTCTTGCTTTCTGTTCCTCTTCTGAGGTAAAGTAATTTTTATAGAAGTCCATTGCTTTGTCAAGTGAAACTAATTGGTATCTTTTTTCCTGGCAGTTGACTAAAATCTCTTCGGGAATCAACCACCTAAAGTTTACACTGTATCTAATCAATACTGTGGTCAGAAAGTGATATTGTGTTCTGAGTTCCCTTACTCTCCTAGGGATTTGTTTCAAAACTACCAACTATTTCCCTTTGTAATCTAGTGGTTCATCTCTCAGCTTATTAAGGATCTCATCTCGTATTGATTTTTTCATAAATCTTACATGCACTTCTCTGAGAAGGTTATATCTTCTCGCATAGTTTGTGTAGATCTGATATGTTTCATCCATATCCATTTTCTGTTTATATTCTTAGCGCCTTCACCAGTAGTTCTTTCATTATTTATTATTATTATTTCAAGGTTGACTCAGCCTTCCATCCTTTCGAGGTAGGTAAACTGAGGACCCAGATTGTTGGGGGCAATAAACTGACTTTGTAAAAATGCCGCTTGGCATTTGTATATGCCACTTGCCGTATGTATATATATATATATATACATACACACACACACACACACACACACACACACACATATATATATATGTTGTATCAACTTATATTCAACTTACATATATATGACAGATTCTGTCATATATCACATCCAGGATCAAAGAGAGATTTAATTCCAAAACAAGGTCTTGAACTCATCTTCAGATGAAAATTATTGCCTTATATTCTAGAATTGTGGACTAGCAGCTACAGTGAAAACATCTTAATTGATCTCTTAGAAACTGGATGAGCTTTTGATTTTATCCAGCAAAGCAACTAGTTATAAATGTCCTCTGAAACCTGTTTTACTTATGGATAATGCCCAAATTGCCTTTGAGTCTGTTGTTGAGTTTCTTTCATTCAGTTCACTGGTCATCTTGTTTCATTTTGCTAGATACTTCTGCCATTGAACTCTAATATTTAAATTCAGAAAATTCCTAATCAAGGACTGAAGAATGCTGGCGATCTTTCCCTGAGCATGATTTACTTGTTGCTTCTACCCTCATTAAATAGCTGTGACCAGAGTTGAACTTTTAGAAAGGGCTCAATAAGGAACAATCGTTCTGTTTTTGAAATTAGTGATTGCCATCATAAGATTGTCTCACAAGATGCCAGACCTAAAATTCAACAAATGTTTCAGAATTTTAATATTTTCCATTGCTTTGCTGGTTCCTTCATTAGTAGCTAATAAAGTAAATATTTAGTGTCCTTTACTCTTTACTTAATCTTTAATTCGTTTGAAATAACACTGCTGAAGAATCATGTTATTTGTTTAAATGTCAGTAATTATCTCAGCAGAATAATTTAAAGTTTGGACTTTATTTAAGCTGTATATATGTACTGACACATTTATAAATCATTAGTGTTTCTTTTTGCTTTTTCCTTATGCTCATAAGGATATGCTCTTGTTCTTAAGAGCAAATCCATTTCTCATTTGTAGTTGATGTATCTTATAAAATATTTTTCATATTACTGGGTAGTCAGATTTCTTAGTAAATATGGCCTAACCATGGTTTGTATCAGCTGCAACTGGCTATGTTCAAACATGCTAAGTCCTAAACTATGGTTTACAACAGACTAATCTGAAATTAAACTACATTGGAACAAGCTATGATTTTTGAACTAAGCTTTGACTCGTCACTATTTCCAAATATTGGAGATTTATGCATTAATAGTCACACTTTCCCATTGTTGATATGAGATACTTTGTTGTTCTTGGTATTGTCAGTTATGGGACTGATTATTAAATTTTACTAAAAGAATGATTAAAAGAGCTACAGTCATGTAGAAAGTCTGTTGTACCTCTTCCATCAGTCTTCACATAGGAAATCACTCCACCACATATGAAATAGCAATAGCACTTAGACTTACATACCACTTTACAGTGCTTTACAGCCCACTCTAAGCAGTTTACAGAGTCAGCACATGGCCCCCAACAACTTTCTAAGGAAAAATTGATATTGTACTCAAGTCATTACATCCAGTAATTTAAACTTAGCTTTGCATTAATTAAGCTGACCTCCTTTATAAGAGAAAGAGGATTTATCTATTGAGTACGAAATATTCTAGATAATTCCTTTTTCTAAACAATTGACTTCAGTCTTTATTATGTAGAGATCTTTAAGTATCCAAGCAAACAGCCTTTCAATACTTGATGATATAACATCATTGAAGCAAAATTGGGCCTTCTTAACTCTTGGATAGAAATAATTGTATCCCCTCATGCAAACTGAATTACTGTATCCTTTTGTTTTTTGTTTTTTGTTTTAAAGAGCAAGCAATAGTAGAATTAGTTTTTCTTCTATCCTTTCATTTCTTCATCACTCTTAGAGCAATTATGTTAATATTTTCTTTTGGCTGTCATTTTCTCAGAATAACTTTTCTGTGTTTCCTGTACTTTGACTCCCTAAGAGTCTTGTCCCTCTTCAGTTGTTAACATGGAGCATAAGGCATATAAAACTTTCCAGGGTTGGAAACTAAATTTATCTGATGACATCACTGTCTTTTCTGGCATTTCAGTAACAGAAACAGTAACTTGCACTAAGCTTGCTTTATCTTTAGCCATGTTTTTTTGATTAAAGGCAAAGCTCTGTAAATATTTTTTAAATGATTGAATGTCAAAGCTATAGAAAACACATGGCAGGAGTCAGACACACTGAACACCATGTGTGTTCAGCTGTAGCCTCATCTTTGAGTTTAGGAGTGCTAATGCAGATCTGAGAACTGTGGGTGATAGGTTTATCTGGGATGATTGGCAAGGATTTATAAAGCAAAGGGGGATTTTCTTACTGACCCGCTCCCCTTTTCCCCCCTCCATTTCTTTTTTCTTTTTCCTCAGAAAAAGGAAATTGGGATCACATTAAAGCCTTAATTGGTTTGGCTCCAGAGCGAGTTCAGGGGCTGCCAAACAGTTAATTTATTGTGTGAGTTTGGCCATGTGTTGAACAGCAAATTTGTCCTAAGCAAAACATGATCCTTGTTCCTTGTGTATGTGTGTGTGTGTATATATATATATGTATATATATATATATATTGTTCACCAGATTCCTTAAAAGACAGAGTGAATCTGTATAGGAAATGTATAAGACAAGTCCTGTTTTACAAAACAGTCAGATTCTGATAAAGTGGATTTCATATACTATTGGTATCACTCACTGCAGGAGAAGTGTACCTCTCTAGATTCTTTTGAGATGTTAGTCCAACTTTTTCACTTATCAGAATATTATCTTAGAGAAAGATTAAATTTCATAATTCAAAGGAAGATGATGTTGATTCTATGTCACCATTTGAAACTATCTTTATTTCTAATGGGGACATGTGTTCAGTGTTTGGAATATTTCTTAAATGTCTTAAATGTATTTTATGAAAATTATATTTATTGGCAAATCCTTTAATGTTAGAGGGATGGGTTTAGCAAAATAGAAATTATGTAATATGTTCTGCTGGCTGCTTACCAGTAAAATCTACTTGGCATTGAAAAAACACTTTTAAAGATCGAGAGTTGTCAGAATTATGAATTTTAAAAGGCTTAAAATACTGTTGATCCTTATGGAAACTTGGTTTACAACCTGCAAACACTTCATGTCAACTGCTGTATAGCTATTTAGATGGCTGTGCACCTTAGCATTCCTATATCAGTGTGTTATATAAGTGTGTCATACATTAAATGTTGGATTTGATATTTTAAAAATTCTACACCTATAGTATTAGTTGTATCCACTTTTTAAAAAAAGTCTCCCCTGCTATATTGTATTATGTGGCATGATGTTGTAGGCTATGCTCCACAGCTATATATCCCAAAAACATTTGGTCATCATAGTTGTGGCATACAAGATCTCTCGGGTCTAAAGTTACATAGCTTTATCATTCTAACTCAGTCTGTAGCTCAGTAGAGAAACACTTTGGCTTGGATTCAGATGAAACTTAGGGATATCATGTTTGTACTGCAAAAAAGTCCAGAGGACCTACTGCAAAACAGCAACGTGTGTCTTTTTCCTGTCACCTAATGTGTGTCTGGAGTTTTGCAACCCATACCATAGATGTGAAAACAGTAAGACAAACTTCTGATACAAATTACAGGCCTCAATGTTTTATGTTTTTTTTGCTTTTGGAACGAGGCTGGTAATTTGGTGTTACTGTATTTCCACACATTTAATGCAGGACTAATGAATGATAGATTCTCCTGGCCTTTAATGGATGACTGGAGTTTTACAGACCAGGTATGACAGTTTTTGATAGGGATAAATCTAATTTTCTTCATTATAAAGATAAGTTACTAGGCTGAAAGAACAAACAAGTGCTTCTTTTAGGCCTCATACTTGGGGTTATAGTCATCTCATCCAATATGTAATAAAGCTAGTAATCTTTAAGGCAAATATCTAACAAACCCTTACTATTTTTGTTTATGTTTGCTACATCTGAAAGCCCCAGGCTTATGAAAGGGTATAAAAAAAGGTTCCTCCTGCACCCAGTTTTCTTTGGAGGTACAGAAACATCAGCATTAATATAGCTAAATGTTAACCATCTTTTGCTGGGAACTGTAGGGAGGAAGATGAGATAAAGCTGTTGAACTTCTTTGTAGGCAGTCGGCTTTTGCCTGAGGCCGCCTGGAGCTGCCACATGTTCTCCTGACATTCTGGCTAACACACTCAGCGTGTGCCAGTTTTTAAGTTTTTAACAAGGCCATGTAGAAGTCACTGCTTTTATCCAGAAAGTCTGGAAGTATCCCGAGCCAGGCAAACAATAAGAATCCGCAGCATTCACATATGATGATCTCCCCTCCTCCTCCTCTTTTGATTCTATTGCCAAACTAAATTCAGCAAGTTACAATTAATGAAAACGTTTGATTGTCAGTGGCTTAAAGGAAAGAAATTGAATACACTGATAGAAAATAGGCTGTATTTGTCTGTACATTTTCCTGGGGAGCAAGTTTGCCTCCTTAAAAAGATAGCATTAAATAATGGTGAGTCTTATTGAGAAAGGTTCCTATCTGCAGAAATGTAGGGTTTATTCCCCTTTTGATATTCTTTTTGTAAAGAATACAAATATACTGGAAAACACCCATGTTTTTGGAGAGGTGAGGGAAATGGGAAGTGGGGCTTTGCTTTGAGATAAGTAATAAAGTAAATAGGCTTGGTAAAGTAAAAAGATTATGGAAACCTGTCTCACTTACTCAGCTTTTTTAACCCGTGTTTTTAGCATACCAATTTATTAACTTTATATTGAAAATAGATATGGTGAATCAAGCATGTTAATGGCAATTCCAGCAGCATAGCTCTCCTCTCTTTCTCACTTTTTCTGCCCACTGCTATAGATCTGGCTCCCTTTTTGGATGCAATGCCTTTTAATTAGGGCAATACTACTCTTGTATAATAATGACTCGGTAAGTTGCTGCTTGTTTTTCACTATATTTAAATTCTAATTTTGTGAAAAATAGGAAAAGCTCAATACATTTGTTGCAAAATTTAAACATTAATTAGAAATAGCACATGGAGCCTCTTGTTCGGAATTCATTAGATCAGCTGCATCCTAGGTTGGTACTGACAAAGTTATTATCATCTGTCAGTTGTTTGTTGGTCTATATATGTAATGAATCCTGTTGTTATAGTAGTCCATTTCCTATTGGACAAATTTTCTGCCATAATTGATTCTTCTATGCAGCTGTATCCAGATTTTTAACCTAATGGCATTGCTTAAAGTTGGTTCAGGTACAGCTCTTTCTTAGCTGTAGGATTGTTTCTGCTTTAGAATCTAGTCCTGAGATGTTAAAGAAGTAAAGATCTTATAAATTATTCCAAAGGTTTATGCACATTCTTACTTGTATATGACCCAAAAAATTAAAATGATTTTTTCTATAGTTTATCAACTGCTTGCCTGGTTGAGCAATTTATTGCAAATAGAGGATCTTGTTTGCAAGCAGCTTGTAGTCTCAGAAAGATGGTTTTGAAATCCTGAGAGAAGATGGGCATTATTTAAGGGTGTTAGATGGAAAAATATAACTTACTATATATCCAGTTATTTTTTATTATATAGGATTGAATTTACAAATAATATTAGAAAATCATGGTTTGTTGGGAGTATCTGGGTTTTTAAAAAAAAATTCTTCCACAAGTTCATTTTGTGCTGGGCATTGGTGCTTCGGTCCTAACAAGCCCAATGACCTTGAGCTTCTTGTTTGTGTCACTGTTTTGTTTAGAGCATGTACTGTGTCTCCCCAAAAATAAGACCCTGTCTTATATTTTTTTGAACCCCGAAATAAGCACTTGCCCTTATTTTCGGGGAGTTATTATTATTTTGGGGAGTGTGGAGGAAACCAGAAGAAATGGCGGGGACTGGCTGCACATGCGTTTAAATATTTTTGGGGAAGGCTTATTTTCAGGGTGGGCTTATTTTAGCACGTGTGCTCAAAAGCCTGATTGGGCTTATTATCAGGGGATGTCTTATTTTCAGGGAAACAGGATATATAAGAGAAAATGTGTAGCTAGGAATTGGATGTGCTACTAAAAGTGTGATGGGTACCACTGAGCTGAGTTTCTATTGAGCATAGATTTCTGTGGGAGGAAGGAGAAGGGAGGTGCAACAGTGTGATGCACTGTTGCAGCACAAACCATTTTACTTGTTACAGGTGTCAGGGTACAACTAAAAAAGACTAGGATTTGCATTCTGATGTTATGCATGCTTTGCAATTTTTCATCATTATTTATTTATTTATTTATTTATTTATTTATTTATTTATTTATTTATTTGTTATATTTATATGCCGCCCATCTCCC
>JANHFM010000768.1:97224-110821 GCA_032468115.1 Grayia smithii
CGGTTCGGTCCGGTTCGCGCGAATAGGTAGCGGTGATGCTGTGACGTCACCGAACCGGTTCGCAGCGTCCCAGACTCGGGCGCACCCGCGCACCCCAACTCACCTTTTTTTTAAGAAAATTGCCAAAATTAGCTCTCTGCGCATGCGCAGAGTGCTTTTTTGGCGATTTTTCTGAAATTAACGTTTCTGCGCATGCGCGGTAGCATGGTTTACGCACGCGAGCGAAGTGAGCGCACGCACGCAAATTTTGCGCACGCGCGTGCACGCACGTGCACAAAGAGAACCAGTAGCGAAGGTGAGTAGAACCCACCCCTGCCCTGTGTGTAATCTCTATATTGGCATAAATTTATTTCCTGATCCTCTGCACTATGTGCTTGATACTATTCTCTCTCTTCTTTTTTTTGGTATCTCTCAGGTTCAGTCTTAACTTGCATGATATATGGGGCTGGGAAAGGATTAGGCTTTATTTTAGATTGTTTTATATAGAGAGATTGTTACTCAGGAGATAAATAAATCAATGGCTTACATGCATAGAAGAAAGTTGATAACACCACAATTCTGATGGGATTGTATGAGACTTGTGGATAACCCTATTATCAATGGAGAACATTGTTGAAAAGATACTCTTGTAGCAAGAGCCTAAAATTGCAGACATTTTCCGCCACTGTTTGTTGCAGAAATCCTTGTATAATTGCTTGCTTGATTGCTTCTGAATATTTTGTTGTTCTTATAGAAATGATGGGATAAGAAACCATTGTAAAAGATACCATTTATGGGTGTGTGACATTTCTCCAGTATTATTGGAAGATAGATTCAAAAGAATTTGAGGACCTAGCTCTGCTGACTTGCATGGTGCTTACAGAGCAGTAATCAACCTTGGGATTGGTTAGTGCTTTGAAGGCACTCCCCCTGCCTTTTTAACTTCTTATGAATGAAAGCAAATATACCTGTCCCAGAATAATGTTGCAGCATCCAGTCTGGGTTGGTCACTGGGACAGAAGATTTAGTCTTCTGAGCTTTTGGACTCGTGCTGGAGCCCATCCTCAGGGAACATCTCTCTACTAGAATGTAGTGTACACCCACCCACCCACACACACACACACACACACACACAGTGTATGTATAATATATATATGGGTATGCATGTTTGTATGTTTGTGTGTGTGTGTGTATAATGTTTTTAAATAATAGAATATTCTGCTCTATTAACTTTTGCACATATTTTTATTGCTGAATTGAATATAAAATGAAGCAGCTGTGTGTGGGAGAGACATATATTTGTTTTCAAATTATCTAGTATCTTGTCCATGCTTCAAGGTTTGAATGCTACAAGCTGCTGAGAGCTCACAAGAGGTGTTAAATCCCTTCCCCTCCCACTACATCCTGTGAAATCTGAATGCCAAGGGATCACTTTCCATCAGTGCTCTGACTTCCACTTCTCTAAACATTATGATCATGTACAGCTTTCTGCGAGCAGCACGGAAGAAAACAGAAATATGATAAAAAAATATTATAGATATTAAAATTGTTTCAGTAAAGAGGCCTATTTCCAAAATGCTACATGTACTTTTTCAAGTCTGTCATTAAGAATATAAAAATATCTGTCAACAGATTGTAAATCTAAATATATTGTCTGCCCATCCCAAGTGACAGGCACCAGTCCAACTCCTTTTACCAGCTATGAGCAAGGTATCCTCACCCTGTTATATTCCATCTCTCAATAAATCCAGATCAGATTAATTCTAGAAGAATAGATTAGGCAAACCATCCAAATGTTTTCTCTTACTGCTTAGATTTGAGAATAGTGAAGGATATTTCCTTCATGTTCCACTTTGTTTTTGTCATTTACTCCTCCTTAGTCTCATCAAATTTTACAGGAAATGATAAAGCTAAACTGCAGAGGGATATAGAGATTGGTGAACTATTTATATTGAAAATACTTCTATTCAATATGCGTTTATTGAAATACGTAAAAGGAGATGATGGAAATCAGTAATCTGAAAAGAATGATTTGTATGGCCTTTAATCTTGAAAAATCCGGATGTTTTCTATAAAGCATTTCTTCCAGGCTTTCTGAAAACAATTTTAATTAAATGTTCTACTTAGTGCTTCCTGGGTTTCTTTTCTTTTTTGAGAAGGAAAACCCCCTTTTAATGTCAAAGATGTTGTGGATTCCTTCATGGTAATAATTATTTCTGTTGTCTGAAATAAATTCAGTAAAAGAAATTATAGAACTCCTGATTTTCCACAGCTGACTTCTGGATTTAACAGAAGTGTCATATGTCCAGCTTGGCTAAATAAAAATCATTAGTGCAGGTAAGAAAGAAGCCAGAGACATTTGATTGTGTTAAGTGCCTCTTATACATATGGGAGCTCAAACCCATAGCTTTTTCTTCTTACTTATTAACATACTGTTTAGTGTTTGGTAGCCTTGAACACTTAGGTTGTCAAGCATTTATATGACTCAGTTTTAACCTCAGTACCACCAGTCCTTTGTGTATCACACCTGGATGTGGGCAAGGCTGGGGTTCCCAAGAGCCCTTTGTCTTTGCTCCACAGATGTATTTATGGTGCATCCACTGGACATGCATTGAAACCTTCAGCTATGAAGATGCTGTTGGTGGGGCTGGTCCTTTCCGTTTCTCTCCTAAGTTTTCTCTGTATTTCTTTCATCACCCTAGGCAATGAACTACTTTTGTGGTCAACAGTATGAGGGGACTGTTTGATTTTCCATGTTTTATTTGTTTCAGGGACATCTTGCAATAACTCGGGTTCTTGAAGAATCCATGTCTCACATTTTGAAACTGCTATTTTACTTAAATCAGAAACTTTCTGGCAATTTTTCTTTAAACAGAACGAACTAAGTTAAAGAATTAACCTATATGTATTATTTCTTTTTTGAGATAATTCCTCCCCTTTCCAATGTGAAAAAATAGCTTGATGGGAAGCTGAAAACAGATGGTGAGCAGCTGAAGTACATAAGTGTGTTGTTCAAAATAAGCATTTAGGCTGGGGAGGTGACAAGCCATATTTACTTTCTTATCCACTCAGTAATACCTTCTTTTAGCTGTTTTAAAATACCTAACACATCAACTACCTGGGAAACACAACAGGTTGATGTTGTAGTATGAAGGGTCCTTATAACGTTGATGAAAAAGCAACACAAATGTCTAGTCTTTTTCAGATTCTAAGTGAATCTTCTGTTCTGTTTTCCTAAATTGCCTTCCCGGAGTATTTTGCCTTAAAATGTAATTTATTATATTAGGATAGATGCATGGTTTTTATTTAAATGAACTGGTAACAATAGGTTAATAAAAAAAATTCTCTTTGGAATTCAAAGTGAAGCCTGTGACTTTCTCTGAATTTCAACATTGCAATTGTGAGGGTTTTTTCTTTTTGTATTGAAGCAGAGTCCCTCTGACCACCAGCTTAGAAAACCTGTAGTCTCCCTGCATTCTGCCTTACTAGAAGTGAAGTGAGTAAAGCACTGCAATTAGAAGCCTGAGAACATGGAATATGCATAATATACATAAAATGGAGATGTTCTTTAAAATCATTGAGTAGCCTTGTTTTTATGTGTCATTTTCATTTTCAGGTTAATTTGAGGTGCCCCCTCTTTTAGAATACAGATTTAGAAATTGCTTTTCCAGAGTATGATTCAGTATTACGTATCTATTAGTAAATAAAGGGCAACAGAGGTAGACTTAAAACTGTTGTAGTAATTTATATACTCCGGATTAGCATAAGAAAGTTATTGAGCTCTTCATTGTGGCTTGATAATAATAGGTGTTAATAGGTTCATTAATGCTAGAATGGCATGTTGTCTTCAAACAATTATTTTGTGAATGGCCACTATTTTTAAACTAATTGTTCATCCTGCAATCCATTTCTATCAAGAGTTCACTTATAAATCTTCTTGCCTTGAATGCTAGCCATGAATTAAAAAGGGTAGATTAAACTGGGAGGTTAGACTTGTAGAGATTTACTTGCCCTCTGAAAATCCTAAGGGAATCAATTTTTTCTTCAAAAACTGTGATGCTGTTCTCAGTTCTTTAGTTAGGGTAAACTAAAGGTATATCAGAGTAGACGTTCCTTTTCATTTGGTTGAAATAACAATATTTACTACTGAGAAATGCATTGCACATCTGTAATAATAATAAAAAAAACATTTATGACGGTGGTCAACAGGGAAGTAAAATTGAGTAAGCCATAAAGCTTATGATTTCTAGGTACAGAGCCTAGACTGTAGGATATCTTTCGCATTGGCTTCAGTCATCACTGTAACGTATCAACCTCAAGAAAGGAATAAGGGCCTGGAAGCAATAGATGAGAGATTTCTATAAATTATCAGATTGGTAAAATAGTCAACCTTAATTTATCTTTTGCTGCCCCCTGAATAAAGTAGGCTTCTTTTGCTTATTTATTTAATTTATTTTATTTTATTTTAATTTCTATGCTGCCCTTCTCCCTAAGGACTCGGGGCGGCTCACAATAAAAACATAGATTATATAAAACAAGTAAGAAACATATATGCAAAAATACACAAGACATAAACAATGTACATAAAAATATAAGACATTAAAATATAAAAATACAGACATTAATGCATTAAAAGAAATAAAAGGGGCAATCATAAAAATTAAAATTCCACAATATTAAGCATAGTAATTAAAAGAAACTTTAAAAACGGTCAACCATAGCCTGCTTGGTAAAAAAGCCACGTCTTCAGGTCGTGGCGGAAGGAGCGAAGGTCTGGGGTAGTCTGAAGTTCTATGGGTAGTTCATTCTACAGGGTCAGCGCTCCCACAGAGAAAACTCTCCCCCGGGCGCCGCCAGCCAACATTGTCTGGCTGAGGGCACCCTGAGAAGGCCAACCCTGTGAGAGCAGACTGGGCGCTGGGAGGATGCTTGCGGCAGTAGTTGGTCCTGCAAGTACCCTGGGCCTATGCCATGTAGGGCTTTATAGGTCAAGACCAGCACCTTGAAGTGCACACGGAGAGCAACTGGGAGCCAGTGCAGCTCGCACAGAAGTGGCGTGATATGGGAGTATCGGGATACTCCCATAACCACCCGCGCGGCTGCATTCTGGACTAGCTGAAGCCTCCATGTGCACCTCAAGGGCAGCCCCATGTAGAGGGCATTGCAGTAGTGAGGGCATTGAGGTGACAAGGGCATGAGTGACTGTGCACAATGCATCCCGGTCCAGGAAAGGGTGCAACTGGCACAACAGGCGGACCTGTGCAAAAGTCTCCCTGGTCACGGCCGTCAGGTGGTCATCTAAGGACAGCCGTGAATCCAGGAGGGCACCTAGATTGTGAACTCTTTCCGAGGGGGCCAAAGTCTCACCTCCAATCAAGAGCAGTGCCCCTCTTGGGCACGAGATGCAGATATCCACAGCCACTCGGTCTTGGAGGGATTGAGCCTAAGCCTGTTCCTCCCTATCCAGACCTGCACCACCTCCAAGCACCAGGACATCATGGAAAGGGCACCTGGGTTGGTCTGGGGTGGAGATGTAAAGCTGAGTATCATCAGCATACTGATGATACCTCACCCCGAAACCACGAATGATCTCACCCAGCGGCTTCATATAGATATTAAATAGCAGGAGAGACAGGACCAACCCCTGAGGCACCCCACAAGTGAGAGACCTTGGGTTCGATCTCTTTCTCCATGGTGAAGTGCAATGGGAGGTGCCAGTCTGGGTTATTCCTGTCTCTAGCTCTATGGACTGAAGTGAAGAACTGAGGCTCTGCCTCCCTGGTGATGTCCCTCAGTTCTTCAGTGTCAGCTAATGGACTTGTTTTTGCTAGCTCCTTAGTTTGAGCTGTGATTAGAATTCCCTGGATTTTTTTGAGTTTCTCAGCTTCTGCTTTTTGCTATTGCTCCCTGTGCTGTTGTTTTGAGTGGAGTGGTGCCTTCTCCTCCCCCCCTCGCCATTTCTGGCTCTGTGATTGTGCTTGGTGGTAAGCCAGTTGATTTTATGTTTCTGGTCTCCCTGGTAGGGAGGATTTAGTTGTAATTTGCTGCTGGGTCGGGGGGAGGAGCCGCACAGGCTTTAAAAGCCTTGCCTCGGTTTTTTTTCCTTTTCTCTGTAATTGCGGCTCAGCGCTCATCAGCTGTTTAGTGGCTGGGACATTTGTTGTAGGCACCCTGGGAAGCTTCTTGGGCCCACGCCAGCCTTTACAGCTTGGGTGTTTGGCTGAAGACTTCCCCGGCCATGCCAGCCTTTCATGGACCGGTTGTAGTATAATTTTACTGCGGGCACAGTTTTGGCATGAAAGGGCAGGGCCGCTGGGCCGCGCTAGCCTGTTACACATGGTGCGGTCCGTTTTACTTCATTTTTTATTTTTATTTTTGACAGCTTTAAAGTCCGGGCAGAAAGTTTTCCCCCGGCATTTTATGACTGCCTTGGTGGTGAGGCTTTCCAACCTTGGCTGGGAGCTCTGATTTTTAGATGGCCACCATTGTTAATTGGTATTGCCTGTGGGCTGGCGTTGCGGCCTATCCTGGCTATCCGCAGTGACTCGGCATACAGGTCCTTGTTCCGGTAGCATGGAGCAGTTGCCATTTTGTTTTTTGTTTTTGGCGGCCATTTTGTCTTAGTGGATTCAGGCCTACATTTCATCTGTCACCTTTGAATATTAGTTATGGGCTGATCAGTAATTGGGCCCATAACTTAATTTTTTAAGCCCATAATTTGTTTTTACCTCTGCAGGTGCTGCATCAGAATTTCCAGCGCCACAGTTGATGTGAAGGGCCTTTGACTGCTCTTTTTTCAATTTATTGCTTATCTATCTTTGTTTGCCTGCTATGGCAGACAGTATTAGAAAAGGTTCCACTTCTGCTGAGGGGTCCTGGTCCCCAGAGCCCGACAGATCTGCCAGAGTGGCAGTTAAGCCCAGAACAGCCAGTCTGGCTGCAGCGGCTAAGATCAGTGCTAAGGCCCGGGCTATGAAGAAATCTTCCAAAGGTGATGAGATATCTGCTTGAACAAGGCAGAAAGCATCGGATAAGGAGTTTGCCAGAGCTTCTGTTGGGGCCAGCATGCAGGCTTCACCCCCCACCTGCCTGTTAGATCAGCAGCCTGTTTCCCCTTCTGCTCAGCGGGGGCTCCAGTCAATTCTGCAGTGGAGGTTCCTCCAACATGGTCACCTGAGCGCCCCAGGGTTTCACAGGTTTTAACCTGGTCCCTCTGAGCCACAGGTCCCAGCTGCTGCAGCCACCTTTACATCCATGGCTGCGCGACTTATCAGTCTGATCTGGGGGAGGGTGAAGCACCCCGTTTCTTGCAGCAAATGATAGAACAGGCAGTGAAGCGTGCCATGGCTGAGGGTCAGCAACAACAGCGACTTGCACCTTGTCCTGACCAGTCTCTGGGGCTGGGACCAGCTCCCTTGGGGCCTCGTGATCAGGAGGAGGATTATCTAAATCCTGCTTCTCCTGCTATCTCAGATCACCGTTTGTCATCACTAGAATTTCTACCAGATAGTGAGGCTTTAGACTGGGCCTCAGAGCCTCAGTGTAGGCCAGCCTTTAAAGGTCTCTTTAATCCGGCCCTCCTTAGGCCTTTGATCCTCAAGACATGTGCTACTGCTCGCCTAGTTAAGGACACAGGGGCCCCAGGTCCTTCCTCTGATATTAAGGATCAGGATGATTATCTGTTTACTGAGGCGATGGTGGAGGAGGACACAATCCCTATTCCAGGGATGTTTTTGGAGCAAATTAGACGCCAGTGGGTTTCTCCTGCCACGGCTAGTCGGTCCTCTGGTATGGAGGGCCGCCTTTTTGCAGTTGACTCTGACTTGATTTCTCTGCTTGAGGTTCCGAAGGTGGATGCTCCAGTGACTGCGCTGACTTCCTCCTCTGTCCTACCTAAGGATGCTGAGGATGCTTTGAAGGCGGAGGAAAGGCGTGAGGAGACTGCTCTTTGCCGGGCCCACTTGGCCGACTCATGGGCGACTCATTATACATTTTGTATAATAAAAACATTATGGAAGTGTAAACATTCCTTTCAAATAACATTCTATAATATAACATAGAATATAATCTTGGTGATTGTTCATAAAACCCTAGAAACCCTTTTTTCTGCTTCAAAAAGGAAGCAGGTGGATACTTATATTCTTATCTTACCAATACTCCAAAGTCCAAACATGACACCATGCCTAAGGCATTATTTTAATTGTGACATACACACCTGATGCTCAGTCTCCTAAGGATCACAACCTGCAGTTTGAAACCCCTGGTATATATAAAATTTCCTACCTAGAAATTGTTTTTGTGTAAGAAAATATGTATTCTTACAATGAATATAGATGAAACTTCACTAAAATTTAATATCTTTCCTTTGAAGGTACCATACTTAAATTTAAAATAGTTACAGAATGCTGATGTGTTTATGTAACTGACAGAGCTAGGATTTCTTATCCTTTCTTTCATTGGATTCTCAGGAGAGGGCAAGAAGAAATCAGCTTTCTAGATATATTTCCCGCCAGTAAGCACTAGGAATTGTGCTACTATGTAGTCATTTGCCACCAGATTTTGATAATGATCTCAGGTGACAGGTGTAAGAGGGATTTGGGGACTAGGTTCAATCTAAGACTTCAGGTTGCCTCTCAGAGTATGTACTTTCATTGTCTTTTAAATCTCTTTGTTTAGAAGCTGGAGGAAATGCACAATATCCATAGTAATATTAAAGAGGAATGCAAGAATAAGAATTGGGAAGCATGCCAAATGTTTAATGAACAGCATGAATTAATGGACTGTTTTAATGAAGAGAGTAAAGTGCAGAATCAGCTTGTATTAGAGCTTCATAAAGCAAAAGGTAAGCAAGCTAAACTTCCCAGTAATAGATCATGGACCTGGCTACAATTACATGAAGAGGAGGAAAATTCTTAGCAAGTAGAGAGCCATAAACATTGAATAAATACTGGAATTTTGCTACTACAACAACATGTTTTTCCAGTTGCTAAAGTTTTCACTTGACTCTATTATATATAATTTCATTCATTCTATTCTTTACTGCTGATCCTCATAATTTAACAATAGAATTCTGTGAAAACTTTAGGTACAGTAGTAAAAATCAATTGAGTACTGGATTATTCCTGAGAAATACGACCTATTAATTTGTCAATTAATAAAGAAGATAGGGAAAACATGGCTTCTACAGTTCTTTCTGCTACACTTTACCAGAACTGACTATAAGAGGTGAGGTGTCAGTACTGTTTCAGAATAACAAATTACCGGTAGTACATTGCATCTGTGTATTCCAAGGACTTGGAATATGGACAATGGGAAGCATATACTCCAGCCTGGATTATGTGATCAGAGAGAAGAGACTTAAAATGGAGCAGTCAGCAACACTGAGTAGCTGCTTAACTACATTTGCTATAGGAATGCACTGATATATTTATTGGAGTGTTTTTCTCTGCAACTTATAACCAGATCATTTTAAAATTTGATATTTGTTCAATTTGGAAAAATTGAGAACGCTTGGACCACAACATTATTCAATGTTGGATGATGTAAAGTCGGAGTCCTCAATTGAAATACTAATAATGAAGCAAAAGGTTAAATATGGAAACTTAATGGAAAGGTAATAGTTATTGGAAAAGACATTAATAATTGGAAAAATTTAAAGCAACAGAAAAAGAAGCCAAAATGGTTAGAGAGCTGTCATTGATAATGCAGGCAGAAGCAACCAGTGGCAGACATTTCTGATTAAATTACATCCATTAAATTAAAAGAAGTCAGAAACAAGTAACAACAAGAAAATTTTAAGGGAGGAGTATTTTGATTATGGTGTTAAAATATTGCAGAGCACAGTTCATTACACGGGGAAAAAAGACATTCTCATGCTATGCTGATTATTCCGCCATCTGGTGCTTTAACTGTATGGTGCTTTAATGTTGATATAATTAGAATAAATGGTAAACAATTACATATAGTGAAATTGACATTTTAAAGACAGACTCCCTGCACATAGAATCCTACACATAGAGAATGTTAGCACTAGCAGTTGTTATATTACTATTTTGTATAAATTCTTTCAGTGTTGTTCAAGAATAATTCAAACGTTATTCTGTTTTGAGTTATAGGTCTCATTGAAGGTTATTTATCAGAAAGACATACTTTGGAAGAAGCTTTAAATCTTAAAGAAGAATCTGAGCATCGTCTTGTTGCAGAATTGGAAAATCTTAAAGCACAGATTCAGAAGCTAACCAAGCATAATGCAAGATTAGCAGAGGAACAAAAATTACTAATAAGTCAAAATAGAGCTTTGGCTGCCAACGTCGGAGAGAGAGAAGTTGGTATGAAATGAAATATATATTATTATATTAAATATATGTAAATCTTGCCTGGAGAATAAGACTGCTGCCAGTGTTAAAGTAATTTTTCATTGTATTTAAAAGTCTACTTAAAACAAAAGTAGGCAGTATTTATGTTGGTTAAACTGCAGCACAAGTATTATTTCTAACATTTCCAAAGTAATATTTTTATTAATGACTTTAAAAAATGAGAGTTCGTGTTTCTTGAAGGATCCTTTTGCATTGTGACCCATACCATGTAGACATGATTATACATGGATCTGGGGAGAATAAAGATAACCTTTTCACAAAAACTGATTGAAATTTGGGGAAGCTACGGTAAAGTTTTCTTCTCATTAACTCTTTTGCCCCTTGTGGGCTTACTAGCAATGATGAGAGGCAACAGAGTTAGGTGGCTACGACCTCCACTTTAACTTCCCAAAATCCTCCTTGCACAGCTATATTAAAGAATATTTTACAAAGAAAAAAGTAGCTAGACTCCTATTCCCTGTATTACATGGAGCCAATTCTGGGCCTTGCCAACACAATGTTAGATGCCAATCTGAGTCATAATTATAATTCTAGTGTATTGAAAAAAATATTAATTTATGGTACATAACTAATTTAAAAATACATTAATTTTGAAAAATGTTATGTTCTTGGTACTTCTGTTTTTCCTTTATGTATTAGAATTAATCAAAGAGATAGAGCGTCTAGCAAAAACAAATTTGGAATTGCAGTGTCAAGCAGAGAAAGATTGTTCAAACTTGAATACACAGATGAAAAT
Organism: Grayia smithii; assembly: GCA_032468115.1. Lineage (NCBI taxonomy): Eukaryota > Metazoa > Chordata > Lepidosauria > Squamata > Grayiidae > Grayia > Grayia smithii. The sequence goes on from JANHFM010000768.1 coordinate 108,316, forward strand.
CTTGGAGATTGAACTTGAAGACCAGTTAAACAAAAATCAAAATCTAGCTGCAATGGCATCTGAAGTTATTGACCTAAGACAACAAATGGAAGCTCTTGAAAGACAGCTGAAAAATCAGAGAGATTTCATGGATGTAAGAAAAGCATGTATAAAAATTTGGAATTATTATTTTTTTGCTAACATTCTGGCTTAAAGGTTTCTCGCAAAGTATAAAAGTATGCTAATCTATGAAAAAAATAAATGTTAAAAATTAGTAATTAAATGATTTTGATTTGGTTTGAAATCTAAAATAGACTCTAATATCTGCAAAACTAACTTTCATTTTCCTAACAGAAGCAAGCTATTGAAAGGGAACATGAACGTGATGAGTTTCAAGAAGAAATTCAGAAACTAGAAATGGAATTAAAACTTACAACAAAATCCCAAGCTTCTGGAAAGTCCAGAACCTATCTGGTGAGTAAAATCATTGCATATCAAAACTATTTTTACTGTTAGCTTACAATATAAGTACTTCATTGGCTGGGCAGCCTTGTGCTTGAAGCAAGCATTAAGAGAACCTTATCAAAATGAAGAAGAATGAATATTAGAAATTGAATATGATCTGCTGTGATTGTATGCAGGCTAAATAGGAAAACTATGCTCCATTACAATATGATATGGTTTTCCAATGAGTTCCATATGAATGTTTTGTTTTACACCATTTTGTTGATGTACCATGGGCACCAAAAGATTTTAAAAGATTTAACAGAGAAAAAGTAAATTCAGCTACAGGATGGCAAAATTGAAGCCTCTCAGGCCAGAATTTTAGTAGATTTTCCCAAATAAATGAATTAGAGGTTTTCAGGGAGAAAGTGAAACTTTATAGGCTCACTCATTTCCTCCTATTTTCTTTGCTCCTAATCAGCAATGAATAAATGAAGTCTGATGACTGCTTACTGACAGACCCAGGAATAGAAATCAAAGTAGTGTTCTAATGCCAGAGTCTCCCAAGCTTTTTCTGGAGTCATTTTATGAAATTTGGCAGTCTACAGTATATAGGCTTTATCAAGATCAGAACCAACTATAAATTAATCAGTCAACTTGATTCACTTTCCCCATTATCATGGAGCATTTAAAGGTTCCTGCAATGAAATCCTTACAGGTAACCCTCACTTAATGACCCTAGTTGGGACCAGAATTTCCATCGCTAAGCTATGCACTTCTCAAGCGAAACTTCATATGACTGCACCATTTGGCAGTTTCAGTACAGAATGGGGCAACTCACTACAGGATAATTCAACAAATACAAATTTTAAATTAATTTCAATGAAGCTGTGGCAAATAATAATAAAATAAAGTCAATCCAGAAATACAAGAATTAAAATAATTTTGACAAAAACATGATCATCAATAATAAAAGTAACTGAATAAAACAATTAAAACAGCATTGAATTGTCCCATGGCAAGTTGGCCATAGTGAGTTGGCTGTAGCATGTTGGCCATGGTGAGTTGTCCTAGATCAATTTCAGTAATCCCAGTTACTATTGTTAGGCCAGAATCATGCTGTCATTAGACCAGTACCTCACACTTCTCCTGCTCTGCCATTGTTACCTCTGCCTCAACTCTTCCCACCTGCCTATTTCCCCCTTTTTTCTACTTTTTTGGTCACCTTATACTCTGCCATCTTTGCTGTCCCTGCCACCCTATGCTCTTTTTACACTACTGCTGGGCTGCCTTTTGCCATGCATACTCCACCAGCTTTGTCTTTTTCCTCCCACTGCTGACAAAGTGCATATGGCCTGGCCCTTTACAAGGCAACTGCTGGCTACATGCAGATCATTGGAGATCTTGGAAGGGCCAACAGAGGTCATGAGTGGATAAGCAGAGACTGTATACAGATTGGTGGAGGCCATAGATGTATGGGGTAATGTTATTCAGTGCAGGCAGGGTGCTGTAGAGTAGGAGATTCAAAATAAATTAAAAATTAAAAAAAGATGATCCAGAGCTGACATGGTAGATCACAAGTTGCTCCTGCTACCTTTTTTGATCTCCGTAATCTCATACTCCATAAGGAACTCCTCGGGGGAGGGGGGGGAAGTAGTAGGAGCAACTTGTGATATTCCCTTCAGCTTCTCCATTGGCTTTGTTTCTGGGAAACTAGGGAATATCACAAATGGCAATCATATGAATGCAGCTTGCAATGTTGTAATCATAACCTGGCATGTCTGGATCATAATCTTTTTTAAATTTTATTTTATTAAAAGTTTTCTCTTAATGTAAAATAGAAATAAAGACAATGGAGATAGGGGATAGACAAGATAAAGTGAGGGAAGTGAGAAATTTTTTTAAAAGAAACAAAAAGTAATTTCTGACTTTTTTCAGTGCAAATAAGATACAGTACATAATAAAGCTCTAGAACCAACTTTTTAGTTATATCAATAGTACCACTAGCCATTAAACATTAAAAAGTTAAAGATGCATGTTAATTAATTATAATTAGGCATACTGTTTTATCTAAGCTTCCCCC
>JANHFM010000768.1:110921-128363 GCA_032468115.1 Grayia smithii
TTGATGTTAGGTGTCCATTTTAGGTCTTGAGATATGGTAGAACCTAGAAATTTGAAGGTCTCTACTGTTGATACTGTTGTCTAGTATTGTAAGAGGTGGTGGTATGGGAGGGTTTCTCAATGCATCCCAGTCCAGGAAAGGGCTTACTATTCTGTAGTAAGAGAAGGATCTATTGTTTTCCTGCCTTGCTTTTTATACTAGTAGAACTAAATTATAGTTCTTGCCCAAGTACTTGAAATAAGGAAGTCTTGAAGTTGAGCTCAGCTTCTGAGATCTAGCATAGCCTTCATTTATGGGGGCATTTGGGACCAGCAGCTCTGTTGCTAAGTGGCACAGTGATAAAATGAAATGTCACATAAATGCTGCATCCATGTAAATACATGCCAGACACACGAATCACAACTATGTGACCACAGAGATGCAGTGATGCCCTCAAATTGGATTTGATTTAAATTCTCCTGCAGTGTAACTTTGAACAGTCTGAATAAATGGTCAGTATACAAAGGCTATATGCACTTGAACACATTCATGCAGCTTTCTTGGCAGTTGTAGGGATGGATTTTGCCATTGTTTCTTCTGGGTTTGATTTGATTTGACTTTCCATTCCAGGCTATAATCTTGAAACTCCCTGAACTCCATTAGAAAAAATTCTAATTAAGTCTGGCCTTGTTAGTTTTTGTATCCAGACAAAGGTCTGCTAGGTGCTGAACTCTGCATTCAAATCATTTAAATACATGGAATTGTATGTTAAAATTCTGTTATGCACCTATACACAGTTGTGTATGCACCTATATAGAATATGAATCTTGCCCAACAAGCTCTTTTTTTTTAAAGGAGCAGTGTAGTAGCTCTTGAGATATGTTCATCCACATTAATAGAATTAATTTTTTTGCATTGAATGGAATGGTAGGGAACTTTGTGAATAACGTTCTCAAGTTCTTAATGCATAATAATTAAGCAGAAAACATAAAGGGTATCAGTGGCCGTTGTTCTAATACAGGGGAGGGCAAACATCTGGATTGGGGGGGCACAACTCATCAGTTGGTGGGCTGCAGGAGATCTTCTAGTGGCATCATTGGAAAGGGTGAGATTCAAAACATTGTCCCCATTTGTTCATAATTCAGAGGATTTTACAAATGGAAATAGAAACAGCTCCTCTTCCTGCTCTTATTTTAACCTCTTTTTAAAATTGTACAAATTCATCAGTTATTTTGCAGAATTTCTGCATCCTGATATTGATTCAGGGGCTGATGGGGAAACGCATGTGGCCAACAGTCAATGGGTTGAGCATCTCTCATATTGTGTTATAAAACAGACCTTTTCCACTGAGGTTTTGTAAATAACAGGTTGCTTCGTATCTTTTGTCTGTTATGTGACAAAACTTTTGAAGAAGAACTGCTGTCATGTCTATTACTATTGGAGAGAACCCAAACCACCACTACCCCCCTTCATTTGCTATTTTTCTTCTTTTCAGAAATAGGGTCTGCCAACCCTGGGAGAATGTGTGACTTAAGCAGATGTTTTGAATTTCCACAGGGTTTTTAGGTGAAGGACAGTAAAAGTCAGCACTGTATACAGAAGAGTTCTTTTGCTAGTTAACATCCTCACCTATTTTCACACTCTTGACACTTCTTCCTATTTTCTAAACCTAATGAACAGATTACCAACAGAAATTGTACAATAACAGTTAGTTAGTTAGTTAGTTAGTTAGTTAGTTAGTTAGTTAGTTAGTTACTTCTATGCTACTCATCTCGCCAAGGCAAATCTAGGCGGCTTACAGTCTCTTAATAAAATGTCATGTAAAACATTAAAACAATAAAAGACCATACATTTAAAATTCAGTTAAAGTTCTTTTTTATTTGCATTTTCATCATTCATTGAAATCCTGAGATTCCATTTTTCTTGACTTTGAGTCTTCCATTTTCCTGACTGTACTTGTTTCTCTCTGGAGAAATTTTCCTGATACAGCAACCAAAATACCTCAGGTTGCTAATAAATGCCTTCTTTAACTTTAATAGAAAGCACAGTTGCTTTCTTATCTGCTTTTGCTGTATTACCCATTCTTAAAGTTATATTAGTTCATGATTCTGGGGTGACCTCATATTCTACCCCTGGGTGGTAGCCCACTACTGGGCCATGAGCCATGTGGAACCAGGCCGTGGAAGCACTGGGCAAGTGCATGGGCACATTCCCACCAGCGTGCTTGCTGGCTGCTCATGCAGAGCCATCCCCTCCTCCCCCCCAGTCCACAAAGCCGGAAAAGTTGTGGACCTCTGTTCTAGATAACCTTGTCCATTAAACCTAAATTAATAACACAAGGACAAGAACATTTCCATATCAAAGTTTTTCCTGACTATCAATTGTATAGGAGCTTCTAGAAAGCTACAAAACATTATGGTTATTGATTGATTATTGACCTCCACATACTTTATGTATGTATCTATACTGTAATCACAAAGGAAGGATTTTGCACACATTAGCTTTTTGGCAGGCAAAAACTTTTCAGACCTGAGATTTTAACACTAGTGGTAGGCAAAAGAGGACCAAGTTTGGAAATCGACATAGCAGTGATTTAAACTCTGATTGAATAATCTGTTATGGACATTGGTGTGAATGTAATGATGAATTCTTTTTGTTGTGATTTTTTTGTAATATTGTATTAAAGAGTTCAAACAGAGTGGGATACTGGGATACTCAGACTAATTGTTTTAAAACAAATTAATCAACAGTCCTTATCAAACATAACATTAGTTGGTAGAGATGCAGAAATCTGTAAAACCAAGTAATTGGCTACTACATGAAAACATTTCTTTATGTTACCATAATTACATCAGGCTAGTATGTATGCAGTATGTATTATTGCAGAAGAGTTATAGCTTGCAAGTGTATCTTATTCTAATTAAATTAGAATTAATAGTAAGGTCTAGTGTTCTAGGAAGAAATATCTTTTCCTGTATAGTTGCTGAATAAACATTTAACTTGTTTATATTCCAATAAAAATACAATTTCCACCCATATTAAAATATAATTAAACCTCTCTCTTCGTATTCAAATTCAAATTTTGGTTTATTCTTATTCTTAGTTTCTGCACAGGTTGTTGTGTAGAATCTTGAGTGACAGTTATTAATGACAAGAAATAGATCTATAACTTCATGTCTAAACTTCTGATTGGGCAATTCAGTCTGTCTGCTAGGGAGTATTGCTGAATTCCAACATTGTGCCAAGTGTTGAAGGTTGGTTGCAATGTGACTAACTGCTAAGATTTCCTGTGGGCCTTTTCACACCCATTGCTGAAAAAGCAGGTGGTTTGAAGTGAGGGTTCCCTCTGGGGTTTCACACTCCATGCACAACATGCAAAAGTGAAAGACAACCATTCGTTCTGTCCATCCTGAGTTCCCCCCTTAACAATGGGGGAACAGGGAGGGGGCAGAGAATTTGAACACAGATGGATATGTTGGAAATCTGTCAATATAAGGAAATGCTGCAGCAGTGTCCCAGATTGCTCGGGAAGTAATTAAATGAGACAGACAACCATTTGTTTATTGAACAAATAATGTGTGGGTGTGTTGTTTAAGCAGATAAGGAGCATACATTTTGATAGGCAACAGTATAAGAATATTTTTTGCAACAGGTTGGTTAGCACAATGGATTTGGCATGATCAAAATAGCTATAGGTCCTTTTGTCATTTTAGAAAAAAATATTTCAGTTGAATTCTTCACAGTTTCAGATACAATTCTAGATTCCTTTATTGTAAGTATAAAATACCAATATTCTCTTCTGTGTTTTGTAAAGAATGCTTTATAGATAAAATACTCCTTTGCCAGCCAGTTATGACTCTTCATAACCACCTGAGAGTAATTCCCTCCTTTAACTATCTTAACATCTCTAATATAATACTGAATTGGGAATGTTCAAAATTAACCTTATTGTTAGTAGTCTTGATCTGTGGAAACATTTAGTGTGTTTTTGTCCATTTATGATGTTTTCCTATTTGACAATAGGAGGAAATAGAGATCACTGTTTTTTTAAGCTGCCTTGTGAACTCATTGGGACACTTTTTATGAACAGACGTACATATGATTAGGTTGTTAAGAGCCTTGCACATAGATACAATAGAAATGGCGTATTTGTTGGATGCTATTTAAATACATATAACTGCAGACTACATTCATTTCTATAAGGTGAATTCTAATAATTTTCATCAAGTTGGTCTGTCTATATATTCCATTAATTAAGAAAGGTCCATGACTAGTGGATCCTGCACTGATCAAGAGAGAGGACTAGATGAGCTTCTATAGCCCTTCCAGTTTTATATTCTGTAATGTGTTTGACCTGAACCAATTAGTTGAACTTAGTCTCTCTGCCTTTGTTATTCTCTCTCTCTCTTACATGGAGAGAAAGACATACACGCTGGCTCGCAGATCAGATTCTTCAAAGAGTTGTTATGTAAGGATTACTGAAATATAATATATAGAAGTATTTTGAACTTTCTGAAGCACTGTATAAAAATTAATATGATTCAAACTTGCTTTTATTCTGTGCCTACTTTTGTATATTTTGCCACCAGAATATCTGTTTCAGGCAGAGGTTTTTTTACTATATTCTTGATTTGTTTTTTTTTGTTCCATTTTAGTTGCTGGTGAGAAGAGAGTATCAGTAATGCCAGGATCCCCTGTGGAAGTCAAGATACAGTCAAGATCTTCTCCATCCAGTATGCCACCATTACCACCTGTCAATCCCAGTGGCCCCCGGCCTGTTTCATTCACCCCAGCAGCATGTAAGAAAGTTGTATTTGAGACTGTTATTTCCAAATGTCTTTTTTGTTTTTCTATATGAAAATAAATCCTTTTAAGAAACTTACTACAGGCCTTTTCATTTTAATGCCAACAACTGTCAAATGTCAAAAATGGCAAGATGATGGATGCAGTGTTGTGATCCATGCTCCGCCCCTGTATGTATAACTGCAGGTGTTGATCTCTCCCACCACAAGTGCTGATGGCCAGAGGTTGGAAAGAGCTTTTTGAAATTGTCTTTTTATTTTTAACCAACAATGAGTAGAAGCATTTTTCTCCAGCGGAATAACTTTTGGGAAAAGGCCTTTGTGTGATTTTGTCATACTCATTGCCTGGAGAAAGGGACAGTGAGAAGGCAAATGCTTTTCTTCTGCATTTGAGATATGAGATATTTCATCATTTTTGGAGGACAGAACTCATAATTATCAAATAATAAATTTCCAAAAACTAAATAAAAGTAAAGTAACTTTTTTTGTGTTTAATTTTGAACTAAATGAGCATTGGTTCTAGCATTGCTAATTCTAAGAACAGGTTGTTCTCACATAATGACTAAAATCTCAAGTGTTGATCTTGCTCCCCACCCCATCAGGCTTAGGAGGACCAGATCTGCTCCCCGCCCACCTGGCTCAGGAGTCCTCAACCAGTTACAGATCCCACCAATGTTTTCCAACCTTCACTCTTTTTTGCAGCTGCTGACAGGTGGCTTCTGGTCCATTCTCCATTCACCATTTTTCAGAATACTCCTTCTAGCTTTCCGAATGTTCACAAGAATGGCACCCACCCTTGCAATGTTTTGGAAGCCTTCTAAACAATTGTGAGAATAGCACCCACTGAGAAGGAAACTTTTGAAGCACTGCAAGAGTAGATGCCATTCTGGGGATCACTTGGAAAGCTAGACAAAGCTTTCTGAATGAATGGGAGAAGATGTAGAAGCCCTCTGTCATCAGACAGAAGCTGCCTGTCAGAAGCTGCAGAAAAAGAGTGAAAGTAATTGGGGTGTTTCGCATGCACTGGTCAGCCCTGTAATCAGCTGAGGCCTCTCAGGTCTGATCAGAGGGGGAGCAGTCACAGCAATGGCAGCGGGCAGGTTTGTGCATGTTGGTGAGCTGGGTCCCTGGCTGATGGAGGAAGAGATAAGTGAGTGGGCTGTTGCAGCACCCCTGCAGTCGTAAGGGCAGGTTGGACTGACAAGTATCCAAATTTTCATCACATCACTGTGAGTACAGTGTCACAGTCACAGTAGCCTTAAAGTTGGACAGAGAATAAGTCCCTCCATTCAGCACTGTTACAGTTTTGAGTGATTGCTGAACAAATGGTCATTAGTGAGGACTGTCTGTACTTGGTATTGTCCAGGATCTTAGAAAAGAAAATTCTTCAGCATTCGTCTGATTCGTAATTCGAGACCAAGAATTCTAAATCCTGGAATTTCATATGTTCCTACCATTATTGAGCTAAGATATTCCGTTGAAAAAGGTTATTTTAAAATGTTAAATGTGACACACGCACACACACATACAGATTGTCTTCCTTACAATACATTAGTCTTGCCATCTCAGAAGCTTTTTGCAGCTCATTGGTGAATATAGCATATTTCTTCTTCATCGTGCATCTTCATTTCCTCACTGTAGTATCTAATGGGATGAATCATTCTCCCCCGACTTTGAATGGAGCCCCTTCACCTCCCCAGAGGTTCAGCAATGGTCCTGCATCATCTTCCTCATCTTCACTGACGAATCAACAGCTCCCAGCTACCTGTGGGGCTCGTCAGCTGAGCAAACTGAAACGCTTTCTTACCACCCTTCAACAGTTTGGCAATGATATTTCACCAGAAATTGGAGAAAAAGTCCGGACTCTTGTTTTGGCATTAGTGGTGAGTATTAAAGCACCAAAGTCAGCCAAAACTGCAGAAGCAGTGGATTTATGTTTGGTTATGGCAGTGTTTGTCAAACTCAGTTACTTTAAAAGGGGAAGACTGCAACTCCCAGAATTCTCAGCCAGCAGGCTAGCTGGAGAATTCTGGGAGTTGAAATCCATACATCTTAAAGTAGCTGAGGTTGTCAAGCACTAGATCATGGCATTAGGGTTGGTAGGAAGCTACTGTGGCTTATTTATATTATCAACTCTGCTCTATTATTTATCTTTGCAATTTTAAGATGTTCAGTTTCCAATAACTGTTGTTATCATTTGGAGAATAGTGAAACCTGAGTTTGCAGAAATATAGTGCCAGCAGTGGGGTCTGATTGCTAAAAATGCTAATGACTCTTGGCCTGCAATCATAAAATCATAATGTCCAGATGTATACTGTGTTGGCAGGCTCTTGCATCTTGATCCCAGTGATCCAAATCACTGTAACTAATCATAGTTCAGGGTGTCATGTTTAAAGATAGACATTAACAAACTGTAGTATGTCTAGAAAATTATAACAAGGAATGAAAGTAAATTGGAAAACAAGACTTATGAAAATTATAGAAAGAGCAAAGTATATTCAGACTGCAAGAGAGAAGATAAAGGAGACATTTGGTAGCAGTTAAAAACATGTAAAAGATGAAAATGGAACAGATTTGTTTTATTCTCTGACACTTCAGAGGGCAGGTTCAGAAATTGCAAGGTGGCAGATTTTAGTTAAGCATTAGGATAAGGGTTTTTTTTAATGATAAAACTTTTTAGAATAGAAAAGAATTCTTTATTGGCCAAGTGTGATTGGAGACGTAAGGAATTTGTCTTGGTGCATTTTTTTTTAAAGGTTATATAATTTTTTTAAAGATTGCAGAATAGAAAGTTTTCCTTTGTAGGAAGTATTAAAGGCAGAGGGCAGACTTATCCATTTTTTAGGAAATGTTATGGTTGTATCCAATTTTGAGAAGTAAGTTGGTCTAGAACAGGGGTATCAAAGTCAAGGCCCAGGGGCCGAATCCGGCCCACAGGGTACTTAGATCTGGCCCACGGGGCTGCCTTGGAAACAATGAAAGACTGGCCCACAGTGCCTCTGCAAGCGAAAATGGAGCTCACAAGGGCTGCAGGCAGCCCTCCCAAGCTCTGTTTTCACTGGCAGAGGGTTGCAGGAGATCATCACAGCTGAAAACTGAGCTTGGGAACCTGTTTCCGCTGGCAGAGTGCTCAGGCCACCAGAGGCACCAACATGAGTGACATTGAGCTGGCCACGACCACCCTGGCCATGCCCACCCCATCCCCCCAAGGTCAAACAAACTCTGATGCAGACCTCAATGAAATCGAGTTTGACATCCCTGGTTTAGAAGATCCCCATAATGTACTTCGCAGCCCTACGATTCTGTTTTTAGTTTTTACTTTTTACCCAGATGATTTTTTAAAAATCCTGGCTCTAAGTATAATTTGTATTTTCAGATGAAAATGTTTTGCTACTTAACAGTGACGAGAGTGATAAAGGTTACTAATTCTTCCATGGAATATGTAAATCCAGCTTCTGATGCAAATATAGGTTCAGGAAAATAAATTTAAAAACAACGGGACTACAGATAGACCTCACTTAACAACTATTCTGCTTAGCAACTGTTTGACGTTACCATGGCACTGGAAAGGCAATTTTATGATTGGTCCTGGCATTTATGACTGTTACAGTATCCCCATAGTTGTCTGATCAGGATTAAGCTACTTCAAGACTGGTGGGCATTTACAACGATCTTAGTGCTCAAATAATCACTATTTGCAAGCTTCACAGTTGACTCCCAACAAGCAGAGTCAATATAGAAGCAGGCGGTATAATTACAAGTCAAGATCATATGAAGTTTTGCTTAATGACTGCAGCAGGAATGAGGTCATATGTCTATTACGGTCATGTATTGATAAACAGAGTTGCTAATTGTCATTTAATTCTGATCAATTTCCTTTCTTTTTGTAGAATTCAACAGTGACAATAGAGGAATTTCATTGCAAGCTTCAGGAGGCTACTAATTTCCCTTTGCGTCCATTTGTAATTCCATTCCTAAAGGTAATTATTGTACCCTATTGGTAAGTTTGCAAACACATTAGAATGATTTTATAATATCTCCCAAAAGATACTTATGGAATACATTGATGTCTCTCTCTGTCTCTTTGTCTTTCTCACACACATACACACACATATATGACCTTACTGTCTTCAACAGAACCAGTTTTAACAAGTAAACAGGAAAATGTTCATGAGATCTGATTTCTTTGTAGCAAATCAAAACATAAGCTAAATAAGTTATATTATATAATAATATTATAGAATATAATTATATAATAATATTATAGAATATAATTATATTATATTTATATTATATTATATTTATATAATATAAATATAATTATATTATATTATATAAATTATATATTTTGTTATGACTGAATTAGTAGTGTTCCCCTAAGTTTTGTTGTTGCTTGATTTGAGAAGATTTGAAATTTGCAGAGATAATATACAGTATTGTCCTGTTTGCCACAATTTTATATAACAAAAGAAAAAAATAAGAAAATGTTCTCTGGATAGTCATTGCTAAAATGACAGAAAAGTGTTTTTTTTCCTCTGAGCCAGTTTTTGTTCAGCTTAGTCAAAATCACTGGCAGAAAAATTATAGTGGAATCTCTAAACTAAATGTGTTAGACTGTTCTAAATCATAATCTTTTTTTTTTATTGAAAAAGTTTTATAAAATTTTTACATTATAAACCCTCCCTTCCCCCTCCCTAACCCTCCCTCTCCCCCCCTGACTTCCCGAAACACATCTATTTTAATCCAAACTCTTTATCATTAACTCTAAAATAAATCTAACATTCAGATCTAATCTAAGCTATTAAACTCTCAAACCCAACTTTGAGATATAATTACATTATCCAAAAGCTATTTCCAATTTCTTAGTCCCATATTTTTTCTGTATATATTCAATCCATTGTTTCCACTCTTTATAATATTTTTCTTGAGTCTTATCCTTCAAATATGCTGAGATCTTTGCCATTTCCGCAAAGTTCATAACTTTAAGTGTCCACTCTTCTATAGATGGCAAATCTTCTTTCTTCCAATGTTGCACTATCAAAAGTCTCGCTACAGTAACAAAGTTCAACATTAATTTAGTCTCTCAAGGCAGGCTTCTTGAGGAGGGGTCAAACCACCACCTCCTTAAACGCGGCGGAGAAGACACCCTCCCTCAAAGAAGCATTAATAACTGCCTGGATCCAGTCTCCAGTCACCTCCTGGGCTGCCAAGACAAGCCAGGAGGGACACAGGTTCAATAAACATGTGGAGGCACCCAACCTACTCATAATCCTGTCCACTTCATCCACAGATACAGGGTCAAACTCAACCCAAATGTTACCTTCAAGACCTGCTCCCATCTCCTCACCGGACTCTGCCCAGTCAGTGTCCAAACCCGTCTGGATCTGAGTGATTTTATCCTGCAGGAATTGTGCAAAATCCTCAGCTCTGCCCTGTAAGGAGTCCTCCCTCGCTCCCTGATTGAGGAGAGAGCGGGTCACTCTAAACCGGGCCGCTGGGCAGTTTTCTGCGGATGCGATGAGAGCGGAGAAATAATCACATTTTGCCACTTCCATTGCCACTAGATAAGACCTAATATGGGTTCTTAACAGTGTCCAATCAGACTCAAATCAGGATGATCTCCAACAGCTCTCTAGGCATCTTTTCCGATGCTTCATCTCCTGGAGCTCCATGGAAAACCATGAAGCCACACGGGATCTGCGTCGGTCAGAGGCTGCAAAGGTGCGATTCGGTCCAAGGCCCCTGCCGCAGCCTGTTCCCAGGCTGCTGCCAGAGCCTCAGCCGAATCGTGGGTTAAGGAGGCAGGGAATGTTCCAAGCTCCGTTAGGAACCTTTCCGGGTCCATCAGGCAGCTGGGGTGGATCCATCTCACTGGTTCCGCCTCCCAGCAGCAAGGGGTGGCGGATCGAAAGTCCAGTCTAAGGAGGGAATGATTGGACCATGACAGGGGTTGAATGGATATCTCCCCCCTACCCCGACCATTTATCCACTGTCCAGAGATAAAAATCAGGTCGAATGTGTGTCCTCCACTATGAGTTGGGCCCTGAACAACCTGAGTCAGGTCCATGGTCGTCATGGAGGCCATGAACTCCTGAGCTAGCTCAGATGTCTCACCGATGGATGGCAGGTTAAAATCCCCCCCAACCATAAGCCTGGGGAGTTCCACCGCCAGTTCGGCTAAGACATCTAGCAGCGCGGGCAGGGCTGAAGACACGCAGCTTGGAGACAGGTATGTGATCAGCAGACCTGACTGAACTCCAGGGTCCCACTTCATGAGGAGAAATTCACACCTGCCTATCTGAGGGACAGTGACCGCCCTAGGGCTAAGACTTTCTCTAATAACCACTGCCACCCCACCGCCCCTTCCCTTGGGTCACGGCTGTTGTAGCACCCAGAAACCTGGTGGGCATAAATCAGAGAGAGGAACGCCTCCCTCCTGACCCAACCAGGTCCCTGTGATGCAGGCCAGGTCCATGCCCTCCTCATTGATAAGGTCTCAATAAGGTATAAGACGCACCTTAGTTTTTGCGGAGGAAAATAAGAAAAAAGCTGATTGGGGGTGGATCTGCCTTCCAGAATACCCCCAATCAGCTGTTCCCAGAAGTAAATTTTAGCAACAGGTTCCTTGGTTCTGAACTCTCTGCCTTGCTTTTTTTTCTGCCTCTGAAACTTCTGAAACTCCATTTCAGAAAAAAACTTTCTTTTCTGCCTCTGAAAGCCTCTGAAACAGAGCTTCAGAGAAAAAGCCTCTGAGGCTTTTTTTCTGAAGCTGTTTGGAGAGCTTCTTTCAGAGGAGACTTTTTTTGCTGAACCTGCTTTTGGAGGAAGATTTTTTCAGCCTCTGAAATCTCAGTTTGAGAGGCTGGGCAGGGCTACATTCAGAGTATAAGACGTACTCTGATTTTCACCCTCTTTTTGGGGGGAAAAAGGTGTGTCTTATACTCAGAAAAATACAGTACCTCCTTGCTGCAAGCAGCAGAGGCCTGCGCAGCAAGCAATGGAATTGCTGCAGCTGTGGGTCGGGACAATCAACTTGTGCTAATTAGGCTGTGCTGAAGCTAAATAGACTGTTTCTGCTTGCTGCAAGGAGGTAAATTGATGGGAGGCGGAGGCCAAAGGGTGGGGGCCAGTGGGTGGGCAGGGCTACATTCGGTGTATAAGACGCACCCAACTTTTCACCCCTTTTTAGGGGGGGGAAAGGTGCATCTTATACTCCAAAAAATATGGTAATCAAAATCTGTCACAACTTGACCAATTAAATTGACTTTGATTGCTGATTATTCAAACTCATAAAAGTATTTTTTTTTTGTCTTGCTACTGAATTACATGCAGACATTATCTCAGAAAGGATTGGAGCTAAGTTGTCTACCTTTCACTCAAAATCTAGACCGTGCCTATTGACTCATTCAGAATCAAGAGAGGTGGTGTCTCTCTCTTCCTTGCCATTATCCAAATCACAGTGATTTATTTGTTACCTTCTTACAAAACCTCCAGAGACTTTTCTATACAATTTCAGAAGATTTGAAAACAGGATGCCAATAACATGTTTTTGTCTCAATGCCACACTAAAACTTTGTTGACTGGGCTCATGGCACTAGAAAGAACTAGATGCATTAAATAAGGAAGAGAGGGGGTCTTTTAGAGTGGTCAAGGGTTGCACCTAGTCGCCTTTCCTCAAGATGTGAAGCTTGGCTGGACTACAAAATGCTCCCAAGCCTTCTGTCTCCAAAATGGGCTTTGCTTTCTTCCAGCTCTTGCTCTGGAATCTGGATTGTTGTTCAAGACAGGACAATGCGGGAAGTTCAATCAGGAACACAAGTCATGTTGCTGCATTTGTTTCTTGTGCTGCTTATATGGCCCCCAGGAGTCGGTGGGGCTTTCAAAGTCAAATGCCCCCTGATTCTGAAAAGGGATGGAGTGACCCCACAGAATCATTACAGGACAGGAAAGTTTTCCATTGGCGGCATCGTCTCTGTAACCAGGGCTAGGTTTAAACTCTTACACTTCAACACAGCTCCTTCAGCTCAGCCTATGCGGTAAGTGGAATTTCCTGCACTGAACCGCAGACACTCTGTTTCCAACCCTCCAATCTTCTGAGGATTTGTCCACTTGATCTCCTGTTTTAGCTATCTTTTGTTCACATCTCAGTTTCCTTAACATCCTGTGAGCAGAACTAGATTGTGGGTGGGTGGTGTGGGTGGGTGAGTGATGGCTCCCTTCTCCTAGAAAGAGGTCATGATAACCCAAGAAAATGCAGGATGGATGTATTTTTCACACATACACACCACATTGAAAGTAAAATAACTCTGACTTTCTTTGTCAAAGCAATGATTTAAGAGCTGACCAGCTGCTACGATGATGTAATGCTGGGAATGAGTCAGCAAGGTTTTTGGGCTGATATCACTTTAAGAGTCTGTAATAAGAAGAGGCTCTGTTGGGGTGTATCTCTCTCTCCATGAGTGCTTCTCTGCTGTAATTGATGATTGTTGTTTGTTTGAAGTCTGACTAAGATCTGTGTATGTATATATTCCTCTGTTTATTGTATTTGCTCCTGGGTTGTCTCACATAGTCACACTGTGCACACTTAACATTATTTTTTTTCCTGGATCCAAATTCACTGATAAATTTAGGGTAGTGGTTAAGGCACCGAACCAAACTGTGAGATTGTGAGTTCTAGTCCTGCTTTAGGCATGAAGCCAGTTGAATGTCTTTGGGCCAGTCCCTTTCTCTTGGCTCCAGGTAGGAAGAAATTGCAAACCATTTCTGAAAAACTGGAGAAAAATGAATGGAAGTGAAAACAAATGATAATCTTCACAACTACTCATTATCTATGTGTGTGGATATTCTCAGTCATCCAGGTCATGGTTATCCCAAAGATGTTTTTTTTCAAGAGGCAACTGTCTGTTTTCTCTTTGATGACGTTTCACTTCTCATCCAAGAATCTTCTTCAGCTCTTGGTGGGGAATCAGAGCTGAAGAAGCTTCTTGGATGAGAATGAAAATGTCTTCAAAGAAAAACCAGAAAGTCTAGTTGCCTCTTGGAAAAAGCACCTTTGGGATACTCATTGTCTATGTACATTTGTATATATATATATTGGTGAACTTGGATATGTGGATGGCTGTTTTCAACTTATTATTTAACAATTCAGTTTTTAATATAGAAGAATACCCATATTTTTTGGAATATAAGACGCTCCAGACTATAAGATGCACCTACCTTTTTGGTGAGGAAAACAAGAAAAAGATATCTGCCTCTGCCTCCCAGCAATTTTGCCTCATTGCAGCAAACAGCCTGCTTTACTTTCATTTTCGTTTTCAGCAGAGCTTGATTAGCACAAGAAAAAAAAATCTTCCACCAATTTACCTCCTTGCTGCAAGCAGCAGAGGCCCATGGAGTAATAGGCAATGTATTGCAGCCTGAAACAGCTGAGAGTCGGGACAATCAACTTGAGCTAATTAGGCTGTGCTGAAGCTAAGCTGTTTCTGCTTGCTACAAGGAGGTAAACTGATGGGAGGCAGAGGCCAAAGGGTGGGGGCCAGTGGGTGAGTGGGTGAATGGGGCTACATTCGGTGTATAAGACGCACCCAACTTTTCACCTCCTTTTAGGGGGGAAAAAGATGCGTCTTATCCTCCGAAAAATACGGTAGATCAAACACCTGACTATGAAGAATTGCAGAAAGTGGCTTCTGTCACAAACTGGACTTGCATCTTTGGAACTGATCAAACACCATTTACTAAAGTGGTTTGTTTTTTTCTGTTTATTTTGTTAATATTTTTAGGAATGTGGTAGTCCATTTAAAAGAACACTTGGGCTTCAATGGATTAGAAGTATTTGTTTTCTATCTTTTTTATTAGTTTATAATATAAATTACAAACATACAAAAAAAACAGTAGGAAAAATGAGGGAAAGTGGAAGGGGAAAGTGTAGAAAAGAAGGGAAAAAGAAAGAAAAGGAGTTCACTTTCAACTCCCTTTGGTGCAGTAGAATAAGATAATAGCATCAAATCTCAACTTTTTACTTTTATTTAGTAGTATTTATTTAGTAGTATAAATTAGTCATTTCTATAACAACAACCCTGTCTAATTGGTAAAACCAAAATCAAAGTTTCACTTTTTTCCACCTCAAGCACAAAGTTCAGAAGTGGTTTCCAAGCAGAAACAAAACTAATTGTTTTTTTGTTTTGTTTTGTTTAATCGGATTATAAGGAGTTTTGTAAAAAACAGCTTAAATAAAATGCTATTTCCATTTATTGTTTTTTAATACATTTATGTTTTTAGGATAGCAAGTACAGAATACTGGAAAGTGCTGTCTTTTCTTTTTGCCATCCAGGACATCAACCGAGATCCCGGTCTCTTACTCAACGTCACCCTGGGTTACAATGTCTATGAAAATTATTTCAAAGCAGAAATGACTTCAGAGGCTTTGCTGGATCTGCTTTCTGATGGGGAGGCCAATGTGCCCAACTACAGCTGTGGAAGGCAGAGAAACACAGTGGCTGTTCTGGAAGGGGCCAAGGTTGGCATTTCCATCCAGATTTCAACCATGCTGGGCACCTACAAAACCCCACAGGTTTGACTTTGCCAGGAAGAAAAGTTGTAGTTTTTCAGCTTTCAATGATCCTAATGTGTAAAGGAAGAATGTTGTTTTGTCATGGACACAAAAAGCATTAAAAGTAAAGGTTCAGGTTATCCAATAGGACAGAAGGATTAGAGCAGATATGGTCTCTCCCCACCATGTTCCCAGCCCAAACTGGGGAACTTTATAAATCTTGGAGTTTCTAATTCTAAAGAATGGGGAGAGAAACAATATATGTTTCATGGCCCCTTCGGAGCCTGAATCTGCAGAGGAGGACAAGCCGGAGCCTGGACCCATGGAGGTCCAGAGGGTGATCTCGTTAGCTTTGGAGGAACAGGGGGAGAAGCAGGATGAGGCAGACCCAGGCCCCATGGGCTTGGAGTGGTTTGCCAGCAGGGAGGAACGGGGCAGGATGACTGAGAGAGGGCAGGCGGTGGAGATGAGGACTGATGGAGCTCAGGCAATGAGCAAGGACTGCCCCCTCCTGATCTCTGAGCACGGAGAGTGGAGAGGAGGTGGGAACAGTGCAGGCCGACCCAACGACTCAGGAGGAGTGCACCCCACTCCTCTTCACAAGGCATACCTGGGGACTGAGACTTAAGGAGATGCTGTGGGGTGGACGTTTGTTGGGAACAAATGCTGAATTCGTGGAGTCTTATGTGCTGTTGCAGACATCTGGAATTCGCTGGCCTTCTTGCCTGATTGCTGCCTTGTCCCTTTGCTTCGTGGACTCACTGCCTTGTTCCTTTGTTTCATAGACTCATTGCCTTGTCCCTTTGCCTTGCTGGATTCCTTGCCTTGAAGCTATTGTGCTAACAGCATTTTGCAGGGCTACTCACAGCCAGATGCTGCTATATGTGTATGTGTGCATGCGCGATTTGCTCCAGGACTTGCCATAAACGTGGGAGTGTCTGGGGGAAAGTTGGAGCAATAAAGGGGAATTTGAACTATCAGCTGGCTATGTTGCCTCTGTGCTTTGCCCCAGGTCATCACAATGTGCAATATTAAGCTTTCATTGAAGGGACTGGCTACATAATCGATACAGCTATCTTAAATTTTGAATGTCAGGGTGTCAAATAAAACGCCATCTTCTTTTCTCTTCTGTTTAGATTAGTTACAGTTTTGTTTCCCAGGTTCTGAATGATAAAAGCCAATTTCCTTTCTTCTACTCAATGCTCCCCTCTGAAGGAGTCCAGTACCCAGGGATGGTCAAGCTGCTCCTCCATTTCAGGTGGACTTTGGTTGGTCTGGTTGCTCCAGACACTGACCAAGGGCAGAAGTTCTTGAGGATCATGACCTCCATGCTGATCAGGAATGGCATTTGTCCAGTTTTAGTGGAAACCTTTTCCATAGTCACCAAGAGAGCCTTCGGGCTTTCTGACACATATCGCAACTGGAGACAAGTGAATGTCTTTCTGTATTTTGCACACATGGACTCAATATATATTGGGACATTGTATATACATGAAGTAATTGAAGGTTTTAATGAACCTTCCAAAGGCAAGGTCCTGATAACAATGGTCCTCTGGGATTTTCACTTATATCTGACGGAAATTGCTCATCTCATCAAACTTATCCATAGCACATTTTCCTTTCTTATGAAAACAAAGCAAACAGCAAACTACGATGTGTCTCGACATTTTTACTCTACAATGAAACACTTTTCAGAGAGCTCTTCTACGTGTTCCTACTCCCACGATCCCTTTTCAGTGAAAGACTGGAAACGATGCAGAGAACGAGAGGAACTGGAGCCTCTATCCCAGGAGCTGATCAATCGTGTCTTGTCAGTAGACAACTATTTCATTTACAACACAATCTGGGCTGTGGCCCAGGTTTTACAGGCAGCCCTTCTCTCCAGATTGAAGAGGGTGAGGAATAAAGACGATAAGAACATGGAAACTCCAAGGCTGAAGGCTTGGCAGGTATTATTTTTTCTTTCCACATTTTAGTTTTATTTATGTATTTATTAAATGTATATGCTGCCTGTTTCACTGACATCTTGAGCCTTGGTGGCGCAGTGATTAGAGTGCAGTACTGCAGGCTACTTCTGCTGACTGCCAGCTGCCTGCAATTTGGCAGTTCAAA
>JANHFM010000768.1:150720-161381 GCA_032468115.1 Grayia smithii
CCAACGTCTGCGTGTGCTGCGAGGGAGAGGAGGGGGAACTACTGAAGACTGTGCCGCTTTGGAGAAAGGCATCCAGTTGGGGTCACCACAACATGAGGAACTGTATTAAAGGGTCACAGCATTAGGAAGGTTGAGAACCACTGTTTTAGACAATAAATGGTTATGCATAATTTATATAATTTATATAATTTATTGTGTGTACACAGTGGCTCATATATTGCATTTAGCCATAAAGAATGGTCATAATGATTGAATTGGCACAATATGCTAAGGATCATTGTCCCCATGGGTTCCAGAGTGTCCTCAGGTCCTTTCTTTGAGGTTCATCGGGTTCTCTGCCTTTGTATTTTTTAAAGAGCATTTTAAAAAATTAAAAGTAGATATTAAACTGACATGCCATAGAGTGAAGAATTTGGTATCATTTTTAGTTGCAATAATTTGCAGAGACAGCTTTTTGGTAAATGGGCATTTTGTGACTAGAAACCATTTTATGGAAATATCAGTCTTCCATGGTGTCCATTGTATGAGCATGCTTCTGCCTACCTCAAACTGAATCTAGCATAGTTAGCTAACCATAATGTAGTATCTGAGTTCACTGAACATTTCTTTATGATTTAGTGCAATGTCTGAACCAGGGGTAGGTTCTACTTACTTTTACTGCCCGTTCGCAATGGGAGCGCACATACCAGTGGTGGGTTGCTCCCAGTTCGGGCCGATTTGCACAATCTGGTAGCGGTGAAGCTGTGACGCCATTGAACCGGTTCTTCCAGCCCGGGAGCTGGGCCCACCCATGCGCGCGCCTGTGCTTACGGTTGTCTGTGCTCCGCACATACGCAGAATGCTTTTTTGGAGAGTTTTCCCCCAAAAATGTTACTGCGCTTGTGCCCTGGTTTTTCACCTGGATCTGGAAGATTGGGCTGGGAATCCCCACTTTGGAATGGGGCGAGACAGCGGCGGCTTCTGCGCCTTGCCAACTCACTGGGCTCCGTGCAGTGCCCTGACCGGAGGCAGGATATTAATCATTGCCCATCTTGCCAATCTTGACGGGGCGTGTCTGCTTTCCGTGGCTGGAGACTTTTCTTCTTTTTTCCCCTTGTTTAAAGAAGCCATTAATTAGAGCGATCGCTCTGATTGGGCGTCCGCTCAGTCCCAGCAGGCACCTCGCCACCACATAATGGGTGAGGTGGGCAATGATTAATATCCTGCCTCCGGTTAGGGCACCGCGCAGAGTCCAGCAAGCTGTTCCAGAACACGGGCGGCGGCAGGCAGGCAGGCAGGCAGGCAGGCAAGGACTGAGCAGCCTCTTTAAACAAGGGGAAAAAAAGAAGAAAAGTCTCTGGCTGTGGAAAGCAGGTGCACCCTTTCAAGGTTGGCGAGGTGGGCAATGATTAATATCCCGCCTCCGGTCAGGGCACTGCACGGAGCCCAGCAAGTTGCTCCAGCAACACGGGCGGCCGCAGACAGGCAAGGCGCAGAGGCCGCCGCATCTCGCCCCATCCCAAAGCGGGGATTCCCAGCCCAATCTTCTGGATCCAGATGAAAAACTAGGGCGCGCTCTTCCTCTCCCCTGGATTGGGGGGGTGGGATGGACAGAGAGAGGAGAGAGAAGCGCAACTGGACAGACCCGATCCTCGCCTGTGCAGCCTGATGGCACAAAAAAACCCCAAAAGCCATCCTTCAGAAGACCAAGAGTGCAGGGCTGGTTCCCAGGCTGGTTACTGAGCATGCACGGAGCCCGCATTTGGTGCGCGCATGCACTCCGTGCGCACATGCACCAAACACACGCAAAGCACGTGCATCATCAGAACCGATAGTAAAGTTAAGTAGAACCCACCCCTGGCACATACCCACATGCTTCGTTTGCTTGCATGCAGTTCTGTGCATGCGCAGATCATCAATTATGACCTCCAGCCGAGTGGGCAGAGCCTCCCGCCATTTTTATTACCAGTTCTAAAGAACTGGACAAAACCGGGAGCAACCAAACACTGATCTGAACTCGGTTAACACGGGAATACAGCTCATTATAGGTTTTCCTATAACAAGTCAAATAATATTTTATTGTGAATTATGAATCCAGCCTTAATATACCTAGACTTCTTTGAAAACCTCAAGTTCTACCTGGGTCTTATGTAATGATATTTGGAAAAAGCAAATATTAGAGATGTGTACAGTCTACATCTATTCTTCAAGTCCTTTTTGTTAGATACTGAAAGCCAAGTCTTCCTTCTGGTCCACTGTTTGAGCGGGAAAATGCTTAAAGGTGATTGGCTGAACTCTCAGGCAGCCCTCTATATAAAGGAGAGCTGCCAGAGAGGCAAGCTGCTGGATTGTACTTAGTTGCCAAATAAAGAGCTGTTGTCTAAGGCCTGTCTCCAGTCTCTTCAATCAACCTACTTAACACTTTTAATACCTATTCTTTGGTTTATCAGCATCAATACCCAAAGGAATTCAGGAAGCAAGTAAACCCACAGTTCAAAATATTGTGTTTTCTGCAATTATTTACCTTGGAAGGTTGGTAGAAACATAGATTTGCTTACCTACAATTATCTGGGCATGCAACCCCTTCATTAAAATATAATACGATTTATTTTATATATAACAGTAAGAACAGATGGGATAAAGGAAGCTTGAGACTCATTGGTGAGAAATTGCCTCCAGGTAAGAGCTACCTAATCATTCAGTTATTGAGGATGGGGTATTCAAGAATAAATATCTTAAGAATGTGAAATCTGCTGAATCGCAATGGGATCTCAGTCCTTTCTTTTCTATAGTATTCATAATACTTAATTTGCCATACTGTTACTTCACTACATTTAACTCATCTATGAAAAAGTGTGCATAGAAGGAATAACCAAGGGCTGAATCTGTATTCCAGAATGAAATTGGGTATGTTGTGACTTTGTGCAAGAACAGCATCACCAAATTCTAAGAGAAAAAAAGGGAAAGCAAGGCAGGAGGGTTCTGATAAGAAAATTAATCTACATAATAGAGGATAAGGACAATGATGGATTGTGAAAGACAAGTGAGGAGGACTTTTGGGAGAATCTTCAAGTGAATTGGTACAAGGAAGCTCCTCTACAAAGCAGAGCAAGCCATTTCAAATAAAGGTACATTTTTTCTTCTTCTAGTTAAGCTTGGCTTCTGGTGACTTCATCGACATCTCCATATAGTTGTCTTGACAACAATATGAAAACGGTTTACTGCTGTCTACTTCCAGTATTTTTTTTTAAATTTCTCAGTCTAGCTTTCAACTCTAATATTCTCTGGAAATTTCCTGTCCAAATATTAAAAAACTTTAGCTTTCAAAATGAATCAAAGTCAGTTAGATACTGCCACCTAGCTGGGCAACCATCAAGAATGGAGATCAGTAGGACTTTTTTTTTTTAGGTACAATTTAGTATATACTTTCTTAACTTCTTAAATTTTGAAACTTCCTTATAACTTTCCTGGATGTTCATCTTTATTTTCATTATAGTGTTAGCTGGGTTTACCTAATACAAAGTTTGGTTTATATTAGGTAAACCCAGCTAACACTATAATGAAAATTTGGTTTAGGCATCACACAAAGCCAAAAACCGAATGAATCTCTTGGAACCAAGTGAAAGATAATAAAATCTGATGGCTAGTTTTGTGTGAACATTTGCCTTCGCAGAAAACTGGACAACTATGGGGACACAGATTTCATCTCACTTATCAATGAGCATTAAAACTTATATTGTTTGAAAATGTTCTTAATATCCAGGATACATTTTACTGATCAAAAGAGACAGGCAAGAGATTTTTTGATTCATACAAGAGTAGAAATGCAAATCTTCTCAGTTCACAGATGCAGGTTGCTTCAGATGAGGAGACTAATAAATATGGTAAAATGGCAATAAATGATAAGGTAAAAAGAAGCTGTGGTGTAGCTGGTGCAGGCAGCTGTCAATTCCTGGCAAATCTCTCTTAAGAAAAATATTTTTTATTAAAGAAATATTTACAGAATAAAGATATTTAAAAGAAAGTTAAAAAGTGGTAGAAAATGAAAAAAAGAAATGAAGAAGAAAGGAGTGAAATAGTAACGTTAGTATGGCCACTCACTTTTAGTATCAGAGAAGCATATGGTTACAGGAATTAACATAAACTGGGCAATCTATATTAGGTTGAAAAGTTGGAGGATCTGAAGTAACACTTAGAGGGGCATTTGGGTGCAGAATACTGCTTGGGAAAAGAACCTGAAAGTGGCATCTGACCTGTGAACAGCATGCCAGGGTAATATCCTCCAAAAAGTGAAGTCAACTTAGCACAAAGCAACACTCATTATTTTATGTCCCCTTTCTTTTTATAGGCATTGTTCCAGAAGTGTCTTGCTGTCTCTAGTGCCATATTGATAAAAATGGCTAACAATGCTGTAATTTCACAATGAACTGGTGAAGAAAGGAATGTTTTCATATTCATTCATTGCAGCATTTGAAAATGACAGTTCAATATGTTGATTATGTGTTGCTTTTTCTTGAGTTTTTAAGGTATTGGAACCATCTTTGAATTAGATCATTCTTCATTTTGATTCTCTTTTTGCAAAGGTCCTTCCTTCTTCAGAGCCAAGGATGCCAGGACTCTGGTACCTGGTTATTATCTACTTTCTCGGCAAAAGCCAAGGCAGCAGAATGGATTCAATCAGCAAGATAGAACAGCAAGTCAGTCTGCTTGGAAATTCAGCCCATGTACTTGGCGGTCAAAGGGAGAGGTCTATCAGAGCTGCCAAGAGTCAAGGTGGTTCAGCTTCAAGTAGAGCATTTTGTGCCTCTGTTACCATTGGCATCAGTGATACCACATTAAATGCCTGTAAGTAAATAGCACAACACATAGTACAATACTTCACACAGTACAGAGTAATTACTTGGAACAGTTCTATCAGAAAGGCTCTTTTAGATGGGTGGGAAATGGAAGAAAGATGAAAACCATTCTAGAAAATCATTTTTTTCAGACATTTCTTTATAGCAAAAACTTTTTTTAAAAAAATAATCCTAAATGTAGTCTTTGCTTCCAGTCAGCATGTATAAAGGTCACACAAATTGTCTCGATGAAACAAACTAATGCTCACTTAGTCCTGCTTTCTGACAGCATTATATAGCCATAAAAAAGGCATGTGAGTGAAATACTTTTGTTTGTAGTTGTTTTCTAGTGTTCCAGGTAAACTTTTATCTTATAGATAAAAGTTGCAGTTAATAACCATTGATGGATTTTATTTAATCCTATTTCAGGTCACCTAAGTCAATGTCTATCATCATTACATTTTTCAGTGCCAAATTCAATAAATGATTGGGATAAGCAGTTCTCTATGATTCATGCTTATCCAACTGATTATATAGCTATAACCTCACAGGCTTAACTCCTTAAGACTGGCTGTGCTAGATGAAATATAAGTCCCGATAACTCAACATTCTCTTCATACGCTGGTCACGATAATAACTAATATGGCAACACACTCTGGAAGTAATATTTAATCATAATAGTCTGTGTTTGTTTTAGTTGCTTGTTTTATTTTAAGACATTTCAAAACTCTTATTTTAAGAATCATTTGGAGGTCCAAATTTGTTCATCTCCCATGCGGGACAACTGGACCAAATCAGGATGTGAATAAAATAAATTTCTTCATCCTAATGCTCACCTAGTAGAAACAGTATTTTCTTTGAGGTTTTTTTTCTTCTGCTACAGTACATAAATATCTGGGGGAAAATGTCATCAAGTCTAATTCCCTTTATTCTGTAAGATCTTCCTGCCTCAGAGCACTGTCTTCCAGAACCAATCAGGTTTGGGCAGAATGGAGATAGTGGTTCTTTCAAGTCTTCCAGTTCTCAATTCTGCTACACATACCAACTGTTGTTTGGGTTGCTTGGACTGCAGAGTTAGGAGTCTGCTGGACCAGCACCAAACCCATGTCCTAAAGGACTACTGGCAGAGAAAGTGGATAAATTTAGCACAAATGTTTTGCATGGGTATGTTCAAAGAGGATCCAATAACCAAGTGATATCAGGTGAACACTTGGTTTCTTATGGTCATTAATTTAGAATTGCGCCAGGAAAAACTAGTATCAAATCAGCAACTTTTGCCAGCAGGGTATAGCTGCCATTCTAGACATCTGTCAAAACTCACCTCTTTCTTGATGGATGTTGTTTTCCTGTTGGCTGATGATCTTTTGTAGAGTAGGAGAGATAAAGCCATTAGACACCACCATCATGTTTGTTTACATGCCCTGTACACTATAAAAAGGACAAGACCTTTTACTGACATTGTGACTTTAGTGGGACAGAGATTGCCAATGGAAAGAATATATATGTAGTTTTCTGCCGACACAAAGACTGGTGGGTTCCACTTCACCTCTGCTATGGAAAGAAAGTGCTTCTTCTCAGTTCATATTACTATAATTCCCTCTTCCCATGTGTTATCATTTTAACAAAAAATTCAGAAGAAAATACCCTTGTTTTACATATTAATTATCTCCACTGTCCTAGATTTTGGATCTAGCTTCTTTTGCCAAAAGACTGAGCAGGTATCTCTCCTCTATTCCAACAGCTTTTTGACAATAATGGTGCTACGGAAAACATTAAGTACACAAGCTGCTCATCTCCTGCTTTATCCACATACACCCTATTTAGAAAGAGACTTTGTTTAAGAAAAGTAACAGATGCCTCAAATCACATTCAGCTGTTTCTTTGGAAGTGTGTCAGCTTATTAACTTTGATGAATCATAGCACTGAGTCTTTGAAAGTACTGGTTTTGAGCATGTTGTCTGATTTCCTTATTTTTAATACATCACCCATTTTTAGATACCCAAGACTTACTGTCAGAGGTAATCAAGCAACTGTTGCCACTGGACTTAATGAAGTCTCTACCTAAGACAATCAAAGGCATCAACAAGCTTTTAAAAAGCAGAGAAGATCCACATATAATTGGACACTTGGAAAACAAGGTTGACAACAATGATATACTCAAACTGATGCAAAGTATGACACAGTAAGTATATCCATCATGAGACTGCTCACATGTAAAGCTTGGAAGAGCATAGCATAATTTTAACTAATGCTAAAATCCATGGTTATTACCACACTTGTTACTAAATAAGCTAGGTCTTCAACTGTCCACATTAAGTATATTGCATTGTTTCATGATCCTAGCCTTTCCAACTTTTTTTGTCATAGTGTTGCATTTCTGGAACGGCTGTCCCCAACTTGTATTATTTAGTTCTACTAGACTACAACATTCATCATCCCATCATTAAGGTCAAAGTTTTGTAAGTTTTGTATTAACGTAAGAATGTTAACAACAAATGAAACCAACTGATAGATATAGCAATGAACATTTCAGATTGTAAAGAATTAACCAATTTTTAAATTTATGGGGTTTTTTATAATAGGAGAACCCAGCGGAGATTTTTGTTATAAAAAAATCTGCATGCCTCCCTCTTTTCACTCTTTCTCTTGCCTTTTTCTCCTAGTTTGGATATTGAAAAAATTATATTTCTTCCAACATTGATGAGATTTTCACCTGATGATGTGGTCTATCTTTCTCTCCCAGTTGAAATTGGCATAGAAGGTAAAAGGTAATTAGCCAAGGATCATGGATAGGCAAAAAGAAAGGCATAAATTACCCTAGGCTACCATCAAGGGCATTTTCTCATCCATTTTGAATAGCCTGTTTGGACAATATGGTTCTGTCAGCAGCAGAATTTAATCTTTTAGTAGGAGTACTTTGTGTCTTATCTCTATAGTTCAGTGTTTCTCATTCTTGGCCACTTTAACAGACGTGGACTTAAACTCAGAATTCCCCATCCAGCTTGCCAGATCTAGATGAAGCTTTCCTTTGGTTAATGTTGTGCCAGCTCTTCCATCTGTATCTTAAAACTATTGATCAATGAATTCAGTGCAACAAATTCCCAACAACTCATTTCTATCCACAGAGTAAATATCTGTTTTCTAATAAGAGCAAATGCACCTAAACAATTAAAAGATGTCCATGTTTCCAGGAGAACAATCAATCCAAGATAACTATGTTGATTTCCAAGAAAACTATAATTTGATTAAATGTTCAATTGTCACTTAGGTTTTTTATTACAAGTCTTCAACTTTTATCTAGGACAGGGATCCACAGCCTATGGGCCATGGCCCACTACTGGGCCATAACCGAGCGGTGTGAGTGGTGGGCTGGTGTGAGCGCATGCATATGTGCATGCAGCCCTACTCGCACGGGTGTTGGCCACTGGTGCTTGCAGCCCCACAAATGAAGATGTGCACATGGACATGTGTGTGCACCTGCCTCTCACACAAAACCATCCCCTCTGCCCACCTGTGCCAGCCTGAAAACCTGGAAAGGTTGGGGAATGCTGATCTAGGAGTAAGGTCCACTGAAATCAATGGGACTTTATTTTTGGAAAATGAGCACAGTATTGTGGTCCAGATGTGCACAAAGCTCATAAAACTAAAATTTATTTCATCCCCATTTTTTTTGCCATTTACTGACTGTCTTACCATTTTTTTTTCAAATGTTGTAACACAATATCCAGAAATAAATAGCCATAAACACACAGTACTTTTTGTTAACATGTGAATTTTGAGACAAATATTTTGATTAATATAATATTATGAGACAAAGTAAACCTTTAAATATGCATGTAAATGACAAATATAGATGTGGAACAGTAGAATGATAGATTGAAACATTTGACTTGGATCAGACATAGACAGATTTTTCCATGGTCTGGAAATTTGGCTACGATTCTGACCTAATTATACTAAAATGAACCCCCTTCCCAAATAATATTATTAACATCAGGAAAGAGGCTGTGATGGCTTTTAGATGAACACAGGTACATTCAGTGACAAGTTCATTTTCTGCCAAAATCCACAATTCCTGTAGCTGATATTTGTTTCCTTTTCCTTTATTCTTGGGGTTTAGCACTGGGAATGGTTTATTTGCAGCATCAGTGAAAGTCAAGGTAGATGTAATATCTAAGCTTCTATGGGATCCTTCCAAAGATCAAATATTCACTGCTAAAGTTTCCAAAATTAACATCAATGAAATTCAAATCAAACCACAAACAAGGTGAGTGATTATTATTATTCATTGGCTATTTGACAAGAATACATGTCCAGAAAATTCTGCTTACAGAATTATACTTATAGTGCTTTATACCACTCTCTGAGCAGTTTACAATGTCAGCATCTTTCCTCCAATGATCTGGGTCCTTATTTTACTGACCTTGGAAGGATGGAAGGCTAAGTCAACCTTGAGCCAGTCAAGATCGAGCTCCAGATTGAAGAAGAGTTAGCTTGAAGTATTGCATTCTAACCACTGTGCTACCAGGGCTTAAAATTAATGAAGCTAATGATGGAAATATAGTGGCATAATCATGGCTCTTTTCTGAAGTGATAAGGAGTGAGGACATATGTAAGCTTTACTGCTTTACAGCCAAAGCGACAAGAGGAAAAATATATCTTAAGTCTATGACAGGCAGATCATATCCATAAGCAGGTCAGACACTTCCCTAATTCACAAGAGTATGAAAGTGGAGGAAATTCAGCACAATTACACTTGCAAGATTCTATAGTTGCAGCCAATCTAATTAGTTTTAGCTTTGAGGTCCAAGTTATTTCCACCAGGATAGATTGTTCATAGTTAGAACTTTTGATGAAACCCATGACACAGTCAAAGGGATAAAAGAGATGACAATGCATAGACCAGTGGTTCTCAGCATGTGGTCTGCAGGCCCCTGGCGGGGGGTGGGCTCCAATGTCATCCCAAGTGGTCCATGAAGGCTTGAAGAAATGTTATGATTAAAATCTTGAATTAAATCTTGGTGGTCTGTAGTCATGGTCCGTGGCCACAAAAGGTATTTAATGGGGTCCATGGTGAAGAAAATGTTAAGAATCATTGGCCTGGACAATTCTAGTCTCATCCTAATCCTATTTAGTCAATTTAGGTTTAAGACCAAGATTACAATATACAATAAAGACTGAACATTTATTTTAACATTAAAAGTTTTACAGGCATAATAACACAATTAAAATAACAGCAAAAATGATTTATCTTACTCAGTTTAGCTGATCCAGTTAAAAAGAACATGCAGTTTATTCTCTGGACAATTTTGATTGATGTGGTAAGTTGGCCAATGTATTGCCACATAAAATACACACAAATATTAACATTTTTGCTTTAATGAAAGTGATCAGTAGTACCTCAGCATAGGTAATATATATTGAATGCAGAATGTATCTTACTATCTTCAGTTTATACCAGATTTCCCCGATCTGGTGTGATCATGAGGTGCTCTATCCCACCATGCTGGATAGCTGTATCAAGAGTAGTATTCCCAAAACATCTGGATGACACCCCACTAGAGAAGGCCAATTTATGTTAAACTAAAGGAGTAAGTTTCAATTGATAGATATATGTAGAGTACTTAAATGAGATTTAATCACTCCAAAATTGAAAAGCAATATAATAGCAATAGCACTATAGCACTTAGACTTATATACTGCTTCATAGTGCTTTACAGCCCTCTCTAAGCGGTTTACAGAGTTAGCATATTGTCCCCAACAATCTGGATCCTCATTTTACCCACCTTGGAAGGATGGAAGGCTGAGTCAACCTTGAGCCGGTGAGATTCGATCTGCTGAACTGCA
>JANHFM010000768.1:232908-243530 GCA_032468115.1 Grayia smithii
ATTTATTTTTCCCTCCATAACTACTGTCCAATGAGAGGTGACTAGAGAGTTTATGCCCTTATATGGACATAACAATTGCCATATCATTAAACTACTAATGTATAATCTGGCTGTGAACTGCTACACTAGTATGAGATGTACGTTTGGTACAGCAAGTGCTTTTGTTTTGAAATGAGGATGCTTGGTAATATATCCAATCATAAATGAACCAGACCAAACAAACAGCAATGGAAAAAAAAAGGAAAAGAGAGAAGCATATAAGACAAGGCAATGCCCTTGTTGAGAGCTTGACTGTTTCTTTACTAATTATGTAAATATACATTTCATATTGAATATACAATATACATTTCCCTCCAAATGTGGCTACTGTTTTGCTGCCTTGGGCATCCTACTTCCTTTTTCTTTCTTTATTGATGATACTTTTTCAGGAGGCAACTGGACTTCCTTGATTTTTCTTTTGAAGACATTTTGCTTCTCATCCAAGAAGCTTCTTCAGCTCTTGACAGTATAGTGGGGAATGGAAGGATTTATAATCCTTGCAGACAGCCGGTCATTTGCATCCTTTTAGAGGTTGTTGAAGCACTTGGAGGTTTATCTGTGTCCTCAGCGTCACCTGAATAGTGCTCCTGATTCCTGGAGTCTGCAATTTTTCCTCTGAAAATCCATTCCTACCGGGAATTCTAATAGCAAGTTAAAGCTAAACTATAATCTATCTATAGCAGTGTTGGTGAACCTTTTCGGCACCAAGTGCCGAAATGGGAGCGTGTGCGTGTGCGCGGGGGAACAACAGAAAGCGGAAGAGCATCTCCCTGGTGCGCATGTGCATGCTGGGAAACGAAGCTTTCGGTTTCTGGCATGTGCATGCGCTCTGGTCACCTGGTCTTCTGATTTCTTCACACGCGTGAAGACCAGCTGGCTGGCACGCAAGCACGCACTGGAAACCGGAAGCTCAGCTTCCCAGTGCACACATGCATGCCAGGGAGCTGCTCTTCTGGTTTCCGGCGCTCCTGCACTTGCGAAGACCAGCTGGCCAGTGCACATGTGTGTGCCGGAAGCTGGAAGAGCAACGGGCGATGGCTGGCATGCCAAGAGAAATAGTTCTGCATGCAGTGGTAGGTTGCTCCCGGTTCAGCCCATTTCGCGCAATCCGGTAGCGGTGACGGTGTGACATCACTGAACTGGTTCTCTGCGGCCGGGAGCTGGGCCCACTCACGCGCCCGTACTTACGTTTCTCTCCTCTGCACATGCCCAGAGTGCTTGTTTTGAGTTTTTTCCAAGGAGAGTAGTTAGTGCGCATGTGCAGAGCATGCGTTCAGTGCGCACGCGAGCGAAGCGAGCATGCATGCGCCAATCACACACAAAGCGTGTGCATGAAGAGAACCAGTAGTAAAGGTAAGTAGAACCCACCCCTGTCTGCGTGGCACTTCCGGCACATATGCCATAGGTTCGCCATCACAAATCTATAGAGTTTGGGGTTGGAGAGGAGACTCTGTTTCTTTTCCCCCTCCTGTCCATTAAGCATACTTAATCATTTGCAGAGGATTATTTGCATACAGGCTACCCAGGTAAATGACTGCATTGTTAGTTGTTGTATATAATAATCAACCAACAGAAGCTCATATTATTTTCCATTTGGCCTTGGAAACATAAGATGTTGCTTAATGCAGGCCTTTGATCTATGTGACTCAGTATTGTTGACTTTATACTGACTGACAATAGCTTTCCTATTTCCTTTTCTGATATATGTCAAAAAGATCTTCTGGGTATACATCAAAATTTAAAAGATAAAAATAGGAATACATTGCCAAAATCAAATTGAAATAAAAAAACAGAAAAATTGTCCAGAAAAGAATGAAGAGACTAGATAGTATACATAGATGGAGAAACAAGGCTTAAGAAAACAGTCACCATTCAGAAGGATCCAAACACAATTAAAAAAAACAACAACTGCAAGAATGGATTAATTTGCCTTCAACCGCTTGATCTGCCAGAGAAATGTGTTTAAATTTCTCCATTATTGTCTACAATAAAAGTAAATATATATTGCTGGAAAGACTAGTGGCTAGGCAACTGTGAATTAGACAGTTCTTAATTCAGGTCTTACTTCAGACTGCTGTGAAGTCAGTAGATGTTACAGGCAATCCATTTTATCTTAAAATCCTCATATGCAATATGGGACATACTGAAGTTGATTAAATCATTTGTTATGCTATAGTTGTGATAGGCAGAATTACAATGCTTGCATATCCGATAGATAATTTACATATTATTTTAATGTGCCCTTGGACAAAAATAGAAAATCTGATTTTGATTCATGGAATCCAGGCAGACTGCTGTGAAGTTAACATGCTATTTTACTTATGATCAGCCTGGACTATTCTTAAAACAACAGGTCTACCTTCCTCAAAATCAGTAGTGCTTCTGTTTTCATATAAAACAGCCATATAAATTCTTTAGATCAAATGTATTGCAGGTTTACTGAATTATTAAATCGTACCATTATAAATCTGATGGAAAGAGAAGGTCATTGAGCATAAAACTTGAGTCTAAACCAAAAGCAGTTTCTTCAGCATATTTTGGTGAATATATATACCCTATTTTGGAATTTTAAAAAGGCAAGATGAAATAAAACTATACCAATGAAAATACAATGAAAACATTGTGTGAAGTATGAGACGCAAAATCATCCAGCTCATCATAAAATGCTTGTATTTCTTCTAACTACATACCATTGTTTGCTTAAGGATTTTTCTAACAACTGAAAGCAAACCAGGGAAAAATTCTATCCACAAAATTTACATCCTCTTTTCTTTTTGTAAATGGCAGCTGCTTTTTAGAATTTCAAATAGGTATCTTTGCAATCCTTCTGGGAATGCAAATTATTAAGCCAAGAATTTTTTGCATGAAAAATCTGTTATCTGCTATAAAGCTATGGCTGTTTCCAAGAAGGGGTTTGGTTAAGTACATATGCATCTTTTTAAGCTTCTAGTTTATCCATCCCATTACTTACCCTGAATGATGCCTGTCAATATCATTGAACAGTTTCCACAATTCCTCAGAGTTGAGGATTCCATCAGCACAACACTTCTTAAACTCTTCAAATGACAGCTTCCCGTCATCTACATTTAAATGAAGACATGGAATAATTATATTTTTCTGAAAAGAGAACAGGATGACCTCTCTACCTAGTATGCTATATACCCTGTTTCCTCCAAAATAAGACATCCTCTGATAATAAGCCCAATTGGACTTTTGAGTACATGGCAATAAGGCCAAGCGCTTATTTCAGGGTTCAAAAAAAAAAAAAAAAGACAGGGTCTTATTTTGGGGAAAACATGGTATGATTTAATACAACATATTCTATAGCAGGAAAACATTATGAAACCCCAGATCAGGTAAGAATTAATAAGCCTCTGTTTAGCAACAATGATTGGTGCATAGTATCCTCCCTTCAGGGTGACTGAGGGGTCTCAAGTCAAACTGCAGATCACATCGTGACTGGCTATAAGTTGAGGACATGTATCAGTCCAGTATATGATTTCTTTTAATACAGTTCTCAGATTTCTTTAATACAGTTCAGTTTTAATATAGTTCTCAACTTATGACCACAATTGAGCCCGAAATTTCTTTTGCTAAGTGAGACATTTGTTAAGTGATTTTTTTCCCCATTCTACAACCATTCTTGTCACATTTATTAAGTGAATCACTGCAGTTATTAATCTAGTAACCCAATTGTTAAGTGAATCTGGTTTCCCCATTGACTTTGCTTGTCAGAAAGGAAGAGCAAAATGTTTTATCAATTAGGTTATTATTCTGAAGCCCTACTTTGGCAAGAGTCTGGAATTGGGAGAAAAATTCATTTGGTTTATGCTTTGGGACTACTCCATGAACTTGAGCATAGCTGTGGTTCTCTTTCAGTGTTTACATTTCTGAAAATGTTGATGCATTGCTTACAACAAATGCAGATAAAATGTAAGTGCTACTGTCTGCTATAATCTACTATTATACAAAGATAAAGGTTTCCCTGTCCAGTGATGTCTGACTCCAGGGTGTGGTGCTCATCTCCGTTTCTTGGCAGAGGGAGCCAGAGTTATCTGAAGACATTTTCTGTGGTCATGTGGTCCACATGGCTATACATCAGAGACACAAGGAATGCTTTTACCTTCCCACTGAAGTGGTACCTATTAATCTACTTGAGCCATGGTGGTGCAGTGGTTAGAGTGCAGTACTGCAGGCTACTTCTGTTGACTACTGGCTGCCTGCAATCTTGGAGTTCAAATCTCACCAGGCTCAAGATTGACTCAGCCTTCCATCATTCCGAGGTGGGTAAAATGAGGACCCAAATTGTTGGGGGCAATATGGTGACTCTGTAAACTGCTTAGAGAGAGCTGGAAAGCACTGTAAAGTGGTATATAAGTTTAAGTGCTATTGCTATTGCTACTCACATTTTCATGCTTTCAAATTGCCAGGTAGGCAGATGCAAAAATAAAAATAATAATATAAAATCAGTGTAAAAGCTATTTAAAAATACATCTTGGTAACACAGCTGATTACAGTACAGCCAGAGGTGTCTGTAGAGTTGGGCAAATGCTGATATGTACATCATGATATCATCACACCAATCATGTGACTTATGTATTTGCATCAGACATCATGTCACATGTACTAAGTAGTATTATTTGCATTATGATGTCATAATGTGTTGTCATTTTGAGGTCCTTGTAGCTTGTTACTGATTTTCTTGAGTTTGGTCTGCTTTCTTCTTAAGATGGAACTTCCTGTTAATGAACAAATAGGTGCAAACATAAGATCATGAAGCTTAAGTTAAAATTCACTCCTGAACATGTCAAATGAGTTGATGGCTGAGTTGATGTGGGGTGTTTATTTATTTTATATGCTGATTTCAATTGTGTTTTTATTGTTTTTTTTTTTAAAAATGTTTATTATATGTTTTTTATTTTATGTAAGCCGCCCCGAGTCCCTCGGGAGATGGGCGGCATATAAATGCCATTGAATAAATAAATAAATAAATAAATAAATAAATAAATAAATAAATAAATAAATAAATAAATAAATAAAATTAATAAATAAATAAGATTGGTCTCAGTTTTCCAATTAAAAATTGGGGATATCATGACAAGTGTTGTATGGAACAAAATAGAAAAGCAAAATATATTTAAAATGAAGCAAACATGAATTGTGAAATGGATTTCATCAAACCAGCTTGGCATAAAACAACATATAAGTCATAAAGTTCTGAGCAATTTCTTGGGAGTGAGAGGGATGGAAATATAGGGAACCTAAAGGCTAGAGAAGAAACCTAATGCCAGCAGAAGATAAACGTAATGAGTGGACTGACAGAAATAGAAAGAATGATTGACAGTCAATACATCATATTCTTATGAATAAGGGATATAATATGAGCAAGTGTCATTGTGATAAGCAGTGGAGAAATGCATGAAAAAACATCTAGGAATTAAAAGTCCACCGCGGGTTACAAAGTAGACTGCTAAGCTATAGGTATGCTATATCATCCCATAGGCTGGAGTTTATTTATTATTAACAAATTTAGGCACCGGTGAAACTTAGTTTTCATATATGACGAAGTTTCTAGCCTTTAACACTGGAGAGAAAACTTTGGAAGCTATAAGGTTTAGTATAGGATATAATTCTGGGATCTGAAAAAAAGGAATATTCAGATCCACATAAAACTACAGATAGTCCTATGACCATTTGTTTAATGACTCTTCAAGTTACAACAGCACTGAAAAAAAGGGAAGCTATGACTGCTTCTCACACTGACCCATATGGTCACATGATCAAAATTCAGATGCTTGCAGTGGTAGGTTGCTCCTGGTTCAGGCCGGTTCACGTGATCCGGTAGTGGTGAGACTGTGACATCACCGAACCGGTTCTCTGCGACCAGCAGCTGGGCCCACCCGCGCGACCGGGAGCTGGGCCCACCCAGGAGTGGGTTCTACTTACCTTTACTTACGGTTCTCTGTGCTTCACGCATGCGCAGAACGCTTTTTTTAGTTTTTTTCCCAAAAAAAAGTTAGTGCGCATGTGCGGAGTATGCATTTGGAGCATGAGCGTGTGCCGATCACACGCAAAGCATATGCATCATCCGAACCGGGTGCTTGGTATTTACAAGAGATGTAGCATGCCAAAGTCATATGATCATAATTTGTGACCTTCCCAGGGGCCTTCCCACAAGTCAATGAGGAAAGCCGGATCTGCTTAATGACCACATGATTCACTTAACAACCACAGCAAAAAGTTCACAAAATTGGCCGTGACTCACTTAATGCATTGCTTAGTGATCAAAGTTGCATTCCCAATTGTGATCGTAAATCAAGGACTACCTGTATTACATTTTCTGGATCATTTTCATCCAGTTACTGTCTCTCAGCTTAATCTTGTGATGAGAAAAAATTGAGGTGTGAGGGAGAATTGTATCTGTCAGCTTGAGTTTATTAGAAGAGAGTTGAAATAGAAATGTGTTTTTTTGTTCCTATTCTGTTTTTAAAAGGATACTTTAGAGAACCCAGGATTCCATTAGATGACTTGATTGCCCATCTCTAGTCTTTGAAATAGGAAAGGCTGTATTTTGGAGTCTCTGTGATCTCTGAGCTTAGTTGTTTGCTTGCTGACATTTCATTACTTATCACAGTGTTTCTCAACCTTGGGCACTGGAAGATGTGTGGAGCTGGCTGGGGAATTCTGGGAGCTGAAGTCCACACATCTTCCAGTGGCCAAGGTTGACAAACACTGACTTATCCTCACCAAAATCCCCCATACCCCCATACCCCCAGTGCAAGTTACTTATATAAATAGGGGGCAAACCCAATACTCATAGCACTTGTTGGGTAATAAAACTTTTGCAAGCAAATAACCAAGCTCAGAGAACACAAATACTTTACTGCTCTAACTTGAGCTATGCATATTCTCTTCTATTCAAAAGGCTGTATAAACAAGTGGCATTGCTTAAAAAAACAGTCACACACACATTCACTTACCGTTCTTGTCAGCTCTTCGAAAAATCTGAAAAGAAAAACATGTTTTCAAAACAAGCTTTATGGGTAATCCTTCTTTTGTGCATGTCTATGAATCAAAACCCATCCATATTCAAGATACAATAGCAACTGCAGTGTAAACCAATTCCATCAATATGAACAGTTCACGTAAAGCCAGCAGACTATGTGCCCTTTTTAAAGACGACATCCCCCTATTTAAACCTGCTCTGTAGATTAAGGACTGTCCAATCCAGGTCTAGTTTAGAGGTAAGATCTTGAAGTTGCCCATCAGTGCTTAGCCAACTGAACTGAAAACACACATATCATCTCATCACAGTCTTTCCTGTTCCTTTGATCAGTTTGGCACCTAAATATCTCCAGATTAAATTTCCCTAACAAGACCATTTCCCTAACAAGAAGACTTAATTTCAAGGGAGTAGATAATTCTGAATCTGATATCTCCATGAAAAGAAACGGAGCGCTATTTGTTGGCTCATAATCCCAGATGTACATCAAAGTTCTGTTATTTTTATTACATTTCATTTAATACATAACAGTTTTACATTTGTACTCAATATCTCAAAGTCATTCAAATGAAAATGTAAATGAAGACAAGTAAATAGAAATGTTTAAAAAATCAAAATGATAGCATATTATTACTCTATACAGTCATTAAGAGTAGTTGGTAGTAAAAGAAATGCTGAACATTCAAAAAGTGCTTTTGTCATCTCTTGCAATCCATGGAATACTGCAATTCATTTTACACAGGTCAGCCCTTGATACCATTTGTAATTTACAGTTGATCCAGCTCATTCTTGCTTATGTCCCACACAGTGGTTAAGATCTTGTACTTCTGAAGGGTTTTTCAGGATGATTGGAATTTTTGAATCACTGCTGAAAAAGTAGCAATAGATTATTGAGTTTATGATAAGGAATATTTTTTTGCCTTGGTCATGTTATGTTTTGGATTATTATTGTATTTTAATCCGATTACAGTACTTTAATGTACAGTATAAGGTATTCAGAATCGGTTTCAATTGGAACGGCATATAAATCCTAGTAAATAAACAAACAAGTCATTGGAAGGAATACTCCTATTGTGAGCCTATCTGATCTCAATGGATATATCATTCTACGAAATAGGAGCTACAACAGAGAATTCCAAATTATGCTGTAGAACAGTTGCATATTCACTACATGAACCTGTGGTCCATATGATACATTAGATCAAGATTTCCTATACTGAACTATTTGTTACACAATGATCTTCCACATGACCAAAGTCAATATGCTATTCACAAGTCCTGGAGCTGGCAAAACCCATTTTGGTATAAAATTTGCTACTCCCTTCTGGCAATCCCTATTGTGCTAAGATATAATAACAATAAATGGTGCTATCTCTATTTATCCACATTAAGGCGGATTTCCCTGACTTTGTTTCCCTTCTATCAGACTAAATATCAGCAGCTGGTAGAAAATATCACAAATCACTTTCCTTGAAATGGATTGGGCAGGGACAGGGATGGAAGAGATTTTATCATATAGCTACACTATATATCCACCTGTGCAAACTCATTCTGATTTTATACAAATATTTTACTGAGTTCAAATTCTAAATAACTTTAAACAAAGAAGATTTGGTTTCAAATATACCATAATAAAAGTTGACCTGCACTAACAGCTATATTTTTCTACCAACTGGGAAACAAATTCTTGAATCTGACAGTAGAAATGCAATTTCAATTCTACAGGAATTCCTTGACCACAAACAAATCAGGAAAACCTTCTTACCCCATTTTAAAGATCAACAATTCTATGGTGGCATAGTTTTGCAGAGAGATCTGCAGATGTGTGTCAAAAAAACCCACAAGATGGCACCTCCAATTATACAGTTATAGCCACCCTCATGACTTTTTATGACATCCCTTTGTGGAAATACCTACAGTTTTCTTTCCCAGATGAAAAAAGAGGCAAGCTTCTAACACCCACATTTTCACAATAGAGTCAATGCCAAACATTGGATTTTCTCTGCAGTTACCTGTTCTCTGTTACCAAGAACCAAATTCTTCTGAGTAAAGGTACTACATATTTGAAATATATACAGTACTGGCAATGCAATTGTTACAGAATTAATCTCACCAGTATGCAAAAGGATTAGAGTTATAATCTCTGGCACCATAGTGTTCGTGAATGTGTGTTTCATTGCATGGAAGCTAGCAAGACCTTTAATTCAGTATAGCACATTGGGAGATAAGGGAAGCTGAGTGCTGATAACAGTTAAGCATGATATAAGTACTTAAATTACATATATACATAGCCAGCATGCATACACTTTTCTGCGCAAACAGTGGCATGTACAATGAAGCCAGGGAATAAGAAATAGCAAAACAAGGACATGAAATACATGATATAAGAAAAGGCAAGAAAATATTGGTAAGTCTAGTTCCTACCAATCCCATTCACAATGCATTTCCATGCTTTTCTATCCCTGCAAATCATCCTTGCAAATATCCATATATACCACTTCTCACCTCTTTCTTTTGGAGAATAGTTTCGTTCTCTTGTATAACCTACTTCATCCACTTCAAGAATGCTTTATTTCTTTTTTTTCATTTTTCATGCTTTATTTCTTTATTTCATATTTGCATTTCCTTTGTCTCTTTTAACAGTTCCTTGCTATCTTTGGTTACATTCTTTGCAACAATCTTTTTATCTGTATAAGCATTACACAATGCCCTTTTCTCTTTTTTACTTCTGGAACAGCCGCTTTCTTACATGCATTATCCAGAGCCCTTTTCATTTCAGTGTTCTACAAAAATCAGATTTCATACTTCCCATGAGTGCAACTCTGCACACTTCTGTGCTTAATTTTTTCAATCTGGTGCAAGCAGTTTTCCTAACCTCTTTCCATACGTCCACTCTCCACTCATTCTGTTGAGCAATTAATCTATTTTTATGCTGTTCCATATAAAACTCCTATTTTCTATTTCTGTGGTGGTTATATTTTAATTTATTTCAGTTTTTTTTCCTTTTTTCTACATCACTGCTGCCAAAACCCATCCTTTCTACTACCCAAACATGATTTGCCCCACATTCAAAGTTCTTACATTCTCAAGTTTTGCTTTCCTTTAATGTTTGTACTTATGAATAAATTAATACTCCAATTATATAATTGGAAATTATATAAAAGGAAACAATCCTTTTTGTAAGGAAATGCTCACCAAACAATTACCATTCTCATTCACTCTTCAGCCTCCAAATGGCCAAATATTTTTTCAATATTCTCTCAACTTGACCTATACATACCATATAACAGAATAGTCTTTCTTCCTCTCTGGATCCCATATATTCAGTAAAATGCATATTTTATCTTCAAAACTCATATCTGGTTCTTCTATTATCACTATTCATCAGAATATATCACACAAGCATCAATAACCTATGAATCCTACTTTCATATACGCTCACAATAAATT
This sequence comes from Grayia smithii, assembly GCA_032468115.1. Lineage (NCBI taxonomy): Eukaryota > Metazoa > Chordata > Lepidosauria > Squamata > Grayiidae > Grayia > Grayia smithii. Next base: position 243,401 of record JANHFM010000768.1, read on the forward strand.
AGAGGATGTCAACCGAGAGGTGGTACATGCAGCATATAGACAGGCATTCTACCAGAGCCGAGGTGGCGCAGTGGTTAGAGTGCAGTACTGCAGGCTACTTCAGCTGATTGCTAGCTGCAGTTCAGCAGAT